>NQII01001335.1:283400-358317 GCA_002778355.1 Clitarchus hookeri
ACAACATCATCTGCTCCTCTAACTACATCATGGAGCCAGCAGGATTCCTCCATCTCCCATGGACTATCCCACCGCAGAAACGGTTCCTTTGAATGGCCGATTCCACTTCGGCGAAGTGGCTTGAACGCATTTCTGCGCAACGTGTTTCCCGAGAATTTCTTTTCTACATCAGTGCAGGAGACTTGAAAGAGAGGGAAAAAAAAAAGATACAGGCTTTAAAACTCGTGTTGCCGAAGTTACTTCAAATGGGTGGAATTCCAGCACGAACTAGTGGAAACTGCCCTTCTGGAATCACGGATATCTTACTTAATTTTCACAAGTACTTGATCTTTCAGAACTGGGATTTATACCGATTTTTGTTTGTAGTAGAGGCGGCAGTTCGCAGTTAATACGACGTAACCGTTTATTGGTGACATATCGTTGAAAATCCCTAGGCGTAACAGGCTAGAGTTTGAACTGATTGCTTATGTTTTATGAAATGTAAGATCTCAGCTTCGGCTATCAGAACAGAGCTGTCCATCCAAACCTGAAGTGAAGTAAAAACAATAAAACAGTTACTCACCTTATTAATTACAGAGTTCAAGGAAAGAACTGAGTTAAACATAGTAAACATCTAACGCTATAAATTATTAAAAAAAACGTAAAATGAATCAAACGGTCACTAAACTCTCCTCTCCGTACGTTCTGTTGTCTCACAGGTGATCCCATTCTCCAGNAAAATGAATCGAACGGTCACTAAACTCTCCTCTCCGTACGTTCTGTTGTCTCACAGGTGATCCCATTCTCCAGAGTTCACCTGGGAGCATCCTGTGTACTCCACACAGTTGTGTTGCTCTCTCAGGCTGCCGCTTCCTTGCCGCTGGTTCTTGAGATCTCTTCACTCTTCACCCTCGCCGCTAATATTGAAGCAGTTCCCCGACGTGTACGCGCGAACACGCTTTCGCAAGGACGTCTCCCTACACTCGGCGCCTCAGCGGCAAAGTCACCCGTCTCGAACACAAATTAACTCGATTTCTCACGTCGCTTACCGACCACACACGAATGGTTACGTCTTAACTCCCCCGGATCCGTGAGGGTCGGCATCTGTAAGTCTGCTAACCATTTTTTTTTTAGTTCCGTGGGTGCATCCGAAACCTCGTAAGTGGCGTCTACGTATAATTCTAGTTAACGACATGCAATAACATGTTATGTACATTCCCACCACATGTCAGATTGTGAAGTCCGCAAGCAGTTCAAAACTGTGTCGATACATGACATAATAATGTTGTCAGGAGACATTTTTTACGACAATTGACATGCAAAAACCTGATAAGGGTCACGTGTGCTGAAGAATATGTCCATTACTGCTAAAGTGTCAGTGAAAAAGATTATCTGTGGACAAATTGAAAGGAAATACTTTTTATAGTGGAAAAAGGAATATAAACGTACTTTTTATTACTATGTCAAACTTACATATGTCTTACATAGTTTCCAACTCATGCTAAACGTAAGTATTTCTCTAACAGTTAACATAACCTAGTTTACGATGCTTATCTAAACCAGATGCATAATTGAAATACAGCATAATTTTTATTTGATTTGAATGGCTGATTAANGTTTACGATGCTTATCTAAACCAGATGCATAATTGAAATACAGCATAATTTTTATTTGATTTGAATGGCTGATTAAATTGGTAAACAGTTGAGAACTTCAACATATAATACTTGCTTATCCGTTCATTAGAGAAAGATGGAGTTTAAAAATAGTAATATAAATGTGTTCAAAATATATCTTTACAAAATAAATACCATGTATAAGTATTCTGCCTACAAAATGGCTATCATGCAAACGTAGCCGTTTTTTGTTAGTATTATCATGGTTTAGAGCAGGGGTCAGCAACCTTTCTACCTTAAAGGGCCACATCAGATTTGTGTTACGTCTTGGGGGCCGCATGGTTTATCATACCCATAAACATACGAACAAGGTGTGATATAAGCAGAAAAACACATATTGAATTTAAATTTGTTTATTTCACACAAAACATTTCGTTTATAAGGTACACGATTATAAATTTAGTTTTTTTGTAAATTGAAATACAGTTTGAGTATAAATGAAGTTCGAAATTGCATTAAAAATACAATAATAGTTTTCGAGAGAATTTAATGGGAAGTTTGGTATTGCATCCTCTTCACAAGCTTGTCAATATCTGGTCTGATTTTCGAAGTTGATACTTTGATTGAATTTTCCAGATGAACGTTAGTCAATCTACTTCTGGTTTTATTCTTGACAAAATTCATTTTTGAAAACAACTGTTCGCAAACATATGTGCTGGCAAAGAGAGACATCATTTTAAGGGCGTTTAACCTGATATTGGGAAAGTTGTCTTTGTCAATATACTTAGAATAGAATTCAGTTAGTCCCAAGTTGAACTTTTCCTTTAAGTCTGAGTTGCACTGTAAGTCTGTCAGTTCCATTTGAAGGTTTCCTGGCACATCACTGACCTTTACACTAAAAGGCCGGGAAAACAAGTCAATTAACTTTTCACTTTTCCTAAAGTCCAAGAACCTGGAGTTAAATTCATCTTTTAGTTCCACTAAAGCTGTGACATACTTGCTCATGTCAAAACCATCACATTCTGACAATTTCTCAAAATGAGTGAAATTGTAGTCCATGAGTTGATCTTGCCACAGATCAAGCTTGCACTCAAATGATTTGATACAGTCAAAGAGGTTGTGAATGAAGTTGTCAGGATGTTGCAATTTTTTGTTTAATATATTCAAATGCATTGTGATGTCTGCGCAAAATGCCAAATCACTTACCCATGAAGGGTTGTTGAATTCATTGACTGACTTTTCTTTGTCGTGCATAAAGGCCTTTATAGCATCTCTCAGTTCAAATACCCTCTTTAACATTTCTCCTCGAGAAAGCCAACGAACGTCACAAAAGTAAGGTATGTCTCCGTAATCTGCATCCATTTCAGCCAGAAAGGATTGAAATTGCCGATGTTTGAGCCCGTGAGATCTAATGAAATTTACTGTTCTAACAACGATGTCCATCACATTTTCGAAGCCTACCTTCTTGGCACACAAGCTTTGTTGGTGTATAATACAGTGATAGTTCATCAAAACATCGTCCCCTTTTCTTTCCTGAACCAAAGTAACTACTCCTTTGTTTTTGCCTACCATTGATGGACAACCATCAGTGGCAATTCCTACCAGATTTTTTAGATTAAGGTTAAACTTATCAAGCACATTCATTAAACTTTGAAACAAATCAGTTCCTTTAGTGGTGCCTTGCATCGGATGTAGGCTTAACAACTCTTCAGTAATATTGAAATTATCATTGATTCCCCGAACAAAAACAGCCAGTTGTGCAGTGTCGGTGATGTCAGTACTCTCATCAATAGCAATTGAATAAAATACAAATGCAGACGCTTCATCCTTAATAGAATCATTGATATCATCTGCCATATCATCAATACGTCTCAAAATAGTTGTTGCAGAAAGGCTTACTTTAGAAAACAAATTTCTCTGTGATGGACACAGAATTTCAGCGGCAGACCCCAGGCACTCTTTGACAAATTCTCCGTCTGAAAAAGGTTTTGACTTTTTTGCAATCTTTTCAGCTACTATGAAGCTTACCTTAACACAAGCTTCAGTCTCAACAGTAGGCTTTTTGAATGAAAACTGCTGGTTCTTGAGATTTTGCTTTAAATTAGAAACTTTATCACTCCGAACTTGTCCTTGAAAAGAGTTGAATTTTGTAGCATGTTTGGTTTCATAGTGTCGTTTCAAGTTGAACTCTTTCATTACACCGATTGACTCATCGCACACTAAACACACCGGTTTCTGCCGAACTTCAACGAACAAATAAGCATCCGTCCAACGTTCTTGGAAAACGCGACACTCGTCACCTACTTTACGCTTTTTACTAGAACTAGCCATAGTTGCAACAAACAACAGCTTGTAATGGTGACTACTGACACAACGAACACGAACCCTTCCACAGTGTTGTAAAAAATTGACCTGCCACGCCACGGCGCGGCAACATGTGAACTACCCTCGCGAACCGTTGAGAGGGAAATTCAAACTTTCGTCAGAACGAACGCCTTCACTCTCGATCACTCGGGGAGGCGACGCACTCCGACAATGACCGAGACAGTCCGAATGCACTCGACAGACACTGACGTAGTATTCGCATACACCAGAAACCTTTTTGTGTTATCAATTAATAGTTCACAACTCAACTCAAATTTTTTACAACTTATTAGTATTTGTAATAATAATTCTTTAATTAAATCAAACCTTTTTGTCGCGGGCCGCATAAAACCGGCCGGCGGGCCGCATGCGGCCCGCGGGCCTCACGTTGCCGATCCCTGGTTTAGAGTATGTGAATGGTAATCTACATGCTCGCAATACGTGGTAACACGAGATTTAATTGTTAGGATAATCTAAATGTGGATATATTTGATTATTTTTACATTGTTATTAACAAGCTGTGTTATATAAGCATACCAAAGCACTTGTTGTTAAACCTGATACTGCCAAACATTCTTTGAATATTCTGTTATATATTCCGATGATTCTACAATGCACGATTTTGAAGACATTTCCGAGAGCTGGCAATCTAAAGACGATGGCGATAACGTCTCTGATGAATACATGAAGGCTACAGTAAGTCAAGAAGAATTTCTGCAAAAACAGGTGTAATGTCAAATGTGTCCACAACATGCGAAGCCTCATATGCCCCTGAAGTACTCCCNGAATTTCTGCAAAAACAGGTGTAATGTCAAATGTGTCCACAACATGCGAAGCCTCATATGCCCCTGAAGTACTCCTTACACTCTATTCTCCTCCAGCAGTCTATGACGATAATGAAGATAATGAATAAACATTTGCGTAGTATAAAACAAAAGCGCGATGTATCGAACTGGTAAGACATATAAATAAATGCTAAATCTTCAGGGTAAATCTTATACAGATACCAAAGGTTATGTTACAGATGCAGTTTCAGAAGGCCCAAGTTGCAACTGTTATAAAAATGCTTTAATGCTTTTAAACCGGTTGTCAGGCAGTTTCTTACATATATTTGCTATTCCTNTTGCAACTGTTATAAAAATGCTTTAATGCTTTTAAACCGGTTGTCAGGCAGTTTCTTACATATATTTGCTATTCCTTTTCTGACTATACAGCCCAATGCCTCTTTTTATGTAGATGAATCACAACCTCGGAACCTAAAAGGCATAACATATCTGCCGGTAATCATAAGAAAAGAGTATTCTCCTTTAATGACTCCGTTCGTATATAAGTAAAAAAGCACCAGTGTATGCAAACAAGGGCTCGCATGTATTTTTCGTATTAAGATTGCTAAAATTAACTGCACATGTGAACTCGTAAGCAAATGAATCTTCTAAAGGAGACAAAATACGAAAACATGATTCGAGATCTAACCGCGTACTAGAACGACTGTGGGAAAGCTACCATAGGAAAGAACTTTTATCACTTGTACTATCTCAATGCGCGTATTACGAAGATACGGTAAATTTTTGAAGAATTTATTTCGAGTGCGGCTTCAAAAGACACAAGCTGGCACAAAACTTGAGCGGCTAGGTGTACGCCAGGATTCCAATATTAATAAACAGGCGCTACGTAGCCCCAGGGAAAGAGACTCCCCACGGCTCCTCCGGCAAACGTATTCATTATGCATGAAGTGGAAAGAAGAATCTCCGCCTGAGGTGTGCCCCTGGTGAGAGTCGGTGTACGCCCGATGAGCGGGAGCCCCCGAGGGTGAAGTAAGAGTAATTCACTCTTTTTTGAGAGCAAACACTGCGTTTCCCTCGGCTGGCGTTACTTGTGCGCCCAGACGAGCGATAGCGCGACTCCCGAACGTGCGACCGGGCGCCGCCTAATTACCCCGCCGAGGGAAAACTAATACTCTTTGCACGAGCGGAATAATTTCCACGCAGCACGTCCCAGCGTTAATTTCGCGACACAGGAGGATGAATTAGTGGCCGAGTAGACGCTCGCGAGAGAAACTAATGAGGAGAGGATGGCGCCCGCGCGGAATGCTGACGAGGCAAGTAGAGGAGGTGTTTGGTAAGCGCTNGAGAAACTAATGAGGAGAGGATGGCGCCCGCGCGGAATGCTGACGAGGCAAGTAGAGGAGGTGTTTGGTAAGCGCTAGTCTGCTCGTGGTGGTGATGGAAAGTGAAGGGGATGGGGTCGAAAAGAAAGTTGGCAGTGGGGGACCCCACCCTTTGTTCATCAAGAAGCAGTCGATGTACTTCTGTTTGTCCGAGACCCCCAGATTTTCTCAGGGTACCGCACCGGGAAGTGTCACCCTGAGATTAAACCCATCGCAAGAGAGTGGCGCATTTTGCAATTAAGAGCCAGATTCAGTCACTGAAGTGAATTGAGTTGGGGGCTCTATGAGAAGTGAAAGAAGGAACACTCAGGACTGTCCTCCGAGTCTGACCGTAAGCGAAGACAAGGAGGACAGGCGGTACTGACTCCCCGCCTCTGCGTGGCCGGGTGGATAAACGGGCTACGAGGTGATTAGTCCACCGGGTTTGTGCCAGACCTGGCGTGGCCATAATTCCCCTAGTGGGACCCCTCGTAGACGGCTAAGGNGATTAGTCCACCGGGTTTGTGCCAGACCTGGCGTGGCCATAATTCCCCTAGTGGGACCCCTCGTAGACGGCTAAGAAGGAGTAAAGGGAAGTCAGCCGGCCTGAGGCCAACGGCCTCAGGCTTTTAGGGGCCAGCACCCTAAGACTTTATTAGTTAGTGGACGAGGAATTGTGATTGTTGGGAAAAACTGTATTAGTACCTGTGTTGTGTTTGTGTGTAGTGTGGGGACTTATTCAATTAAGCACACACAAGAGAGTTGTGTTAAGGTAAGAGACTTGTGTGAAGGTGAGAGTGAGGAAACATAGTGTGGGTTCCGCAGCCGCGGAAACACTATGACGTGTTCGGGCAGTCCTCGTGGGCAACCCAATCCGGCCATGATGGAGGCATTGGGCCTCACGACACCTGAGAAGCCGAGGACCCTGAAGGAGAAGAGGAAGAGCTTGGCCGGCTTCCTCAAGGGTGAATTTGTTGCCAGAGAGGTGACTGAGGCTGCAGTAGCACGCTTATTGGACCCCCAGTTTAACTGGGAAAGGTATACAATGTCTGCCAGAAAGAAGAGGAACTACCGAAAAATATGGAAGAGAATGCATAATGTCAAACTAAGTATTGTGGACTCTTGGATTCAAGAGGTTTATGACCAGGAAGACAAGATGGAAGAATCAGAAGAGGAGGACAGGACAGTGGAAGAATGTCCAGAAGTACAGGAAGTCGCAGAATCTGAAGGCTCAGAAGATGTGTCCTCTTATAAGGAACCAGACTTGGAAAAGGCGACCAGGAAAGTACAGTAGTTTACCCTTGTTGGAAAAAAAGGGAAGCCCCTCAAGACCACCAGGTTGATCTTCCCGTAAAAACAATATTTGTCTGTGGTCCCCAGATCGTCTTCGCTGAAGATTTCCACAGAAGTCGCAGATATAGAACAAGCTCCTGGGGCTTCAAGTCAAGAAACCAAGGCAAAGAATAGTTGAGGTTTCAGCATCATGGAAAAGGGAGCTACCCATTGGCCAATGAAGAGAGCAATGTCCAGGTAATACATGAAAAGACAAAGGATTTGGTATCAGCAATGATGGAGTGGATCTTGAGCAACAGCTCTAAGATCAACTCCNAATACATGAAAAGACAAAGGATTTGGTATCAGCAATGATGGAGTGGATCTTGAGCAACAGCTCTAAGATCAACTCCACACGAGCTAACTGACTGGTTCCTAGATTGAGCCAGTTGCAAAGTAACGTGGATGAAACGCTAATGGTAAACTGCAAATTAATTGGAAGACTTAGGCAATTGGAGAAGGCACCAGTCTTGAGGCAAGATATCCTCAAGACAGCCAAGCCAGTAGTTCCAGAAATTAAGAGCTATGCACAGGCAGCTGGAACTGCGATATTAAGACCAAGGCCTGCTAAGAAGGTGGTCCTCGTGTATCCCGAAAGTGAAGGAGTCACAAGTACGGAGACACGAGATAGAATAAAGAGCGGTTTTGACCCAAAGGCTGACGGGCTTCAAATCCGGAACATGCGTGGAATTTGAGGTGGAAGCATCATGGTTGAGGCAGGGAATGATAAAACTGTGGAAATTATAAGTAACACCTCGAAGATCCAGGCATTGGGTCTAAAATTAGAGGCACCAAAGAGGCATGGGCCGAAAATCGTGATATACGATGTACCTCGGGGTGAGGATGGAACTGAACTGCCTGAAAACATATTGAGGCAGAACTTTAATGGTATTTGTGGAGGCCATAATTTACATAGTTTTGTAAAGGCCATGACTGTAAGTCACAGAACCAGGAGACGGGACACGGACAGGGTGAATGTGTTGTTGCAGTGTGACCCACAATCAATAAATGCCCTAATTGACAAGGAAAGAGTCTATGTGGGGTACAACAGTTGTAGGGTTAAAGACTACATTTCGGTGTCGCGCTGTTACAAATGCCAGCAGTGGGGGCATATTGCTGGAAAATGCAGACAGGTACAGTCCACCTGCTCGTGCTGTGGTGACTTGGGACATGAATTCAAAAACTGCCCAAAGAAACAAGAGACCCGTTTCAAGGATATATGAGCCAACNCTGTGGTGACTTGGGACATGAATTCAAAAACTGCCCAAAGAAACAAGAGACCCGTTTCAAGGATATATGAGCCAACTGTCACAAAAAAGGTCAACAGCACAAATACAGAGTGGACTCTCGAGATTGTCCAGCATACCAGAGAGCCATGTCCATGGAACTCTCGCGGATAGATAATGGAATATAATAATATCCTAAGGTGTTGGCAATTAAATATGCAGCATTCAGCAGCGGTCGCAGCAGAACTAAACAGGATTGTGATGGAGCAAAAACTTGACATTGTAATGTTCCAGGAACCATACATTCTATTTGATGATGTTGTGGGCCNAGGATTGTGATGGAGCAAAAACTTGACATTGTAATGTTCCAGGAACCATACATTCTATTTGATGATGTTGTGGGCCTGCAGGGCGATGTTTTTACTGTTGGTAATAGCCCCAGGTTGGGGTATTGAGGGCCAATAAAGACGTGGATGTAATTATGATGATAAGCGTATCGGATACACACCACATATGTGCACAAGTGACTAAAGGCACAACACAGTGTTGGTTGGTGTCCTTATACTTTCAGTTCAGGGACGACACACAAATCCATCTTGATCGTTGGGAGATCATAATCGATACCTTGAAAGGAAAACCCTTGATTATGTGCGCCTTGTGAACGCCAAATCAGAGTTGTGGTACTCGCCCATGGATGATGAAGCAGGGGATTTGGTAAGCCAGTTTATCCTGGTGAATGATATGGATGTGGCAAATGAAGAGGGAAATCTGCTGACATTAGTTTCGCAGGCCCATGGCAAACAATCATACCTTGATGTCACTGTTCTTAACCGGAAAGCATTCAATATTGTTAAGTACTGGAACGTACTGGAGGAAAGCTCAAGTGATCACAGACTGATCACCTTTGAGGTGCATGGCAGTGGTCGGCATCTGCCCCAAATCATTGAAGGTGAGGTGCGATATGTGCATAATAAGGCAAACTGGGCGGTCTTCGACCGGGCCCTGCTGGATAAGCTCAAAATACTCGATAACAAGCTGGCAAATATAGATGATCGAGTCAGAGAACTAACTCAGATCATACATGATACATGTGAGGAGAATCTGGCGAACACATCTCGAGGACTACTCAACTTGTCCTGGTGGGATAAGGAACTGGATCAAGAACGCAAAGCCTTGAGAAGAGATAGAAAGAAGCTGCACCATTTACATGGTGAAGAAAGGGTGCAATTTTCGCAGATATGCAAGNAGCCTTGAGAAGAGATAGAAAGAAGCTGCACCATTTACATGGTGAAGAAAGGGTGCAATTTTCGCAGATATGCAAAGTGAAAAAGCAGGCTTATTTTGGCAGGGTCCGCAAGAAAAAGACTAAATAATGGGAGGACTTCGTGACACAGGCCGGTAACGAAGATCCGTTTGGTATTGCGTACACGNCAAGAAAAAGACTAAATAATGGGAGGACTTCGTGACACAGGCCGGTAACGAAGATCCGTTTGGTATTGCGTACACGTTGGCCTCAGTTAAAACTTAGAGGGCAGTGCTGCCAACCTGTATGAGAGTAAATGGGAATCTGGTAATGGATCAGAGAGAATTCATGGAGGTCCTGCTCCAAGCACTCCTGCCTGATGACTCCATGGTTTAAGAAGGAGAGGAGCAGACAGCAAAGAGACAGCTATGAAAATAATTCCAGAAGCGCAAGATGCCCTGGAATTTGAACTGGATGAGCTGAAAAAGATTGTCTATAATATGAAGAATGGGAAGGCACCGGGAATAGACGGAATAACAACAGAAATTTCGAAAAGGTGTTACTCCCGTATAAAGAACATTCTTCTAAGAATATGTAATGATTTTCTTCGAGCGGGTGTGTTTCCTTCCGGGACCTTTGACCCTACGGATTCTTAAGATGCTTTCCTTTTGTTCTAGGAACCAGTTGACCCAGAGTCCTACATACCCTTGACGTTGCTTCCATTGCTGGGAAAAGTGTACGAGAAGTTGATAAACCGAAGACTAATGATGGCTCTAGAGGCGGAGGGTACACTAAATGAACACCAGTAAGTCTTTAGGAGAGGTACCGGTGCCGACTTTGCACTTCATGATGTAATGGAGAAGATCAGGGGTACCTCTGCCAAGTACATGATGGCAATATTCCTGGGCATATCTGGAGCGTTTGATAATGCCTGGTGGCTGNTTCCCCCTGGAAACTGGGATGCCTAAGAATTCTACGAAAGGAAAACAAGAAGGAACCAGTTGACCCAGAGTCCTATAAACATTTGAAATTGCTTCCATTGCTGGGAAAAGTGTACGAGAAGTTGATAAACCGAAGACTAATGATGGCTCTAGAGGCGGAGGGTACACTAAATGAACACCAGTAAGGCTTTAGGAGAGGTACTGGTGCCGACTTTGCACTTCATGATGTAATGGAGAAGAACAGGGGTACCTCTGCCAAGTACATGATGGCAATATTCCTGGGCATATCTGGAGCGTTTGATAATGCCTGGTGGCTGNCAGGGGTACCTCTGCCAAGTACATGATGGCAATATTCCTGGGCATATCTGGAGCGTTTGATAATGCCTGGTGGCTGGTGGTGATGCATCGGTTGAAGGACAAGAAATGCCCAGCTAACTTGTACAGGGTCATTCTGGATTTCTTCAGTGGAAGATGGAGTATTTACTCCTCAAAGACTGTTCAAGTGAGAAAAGTGCTCACGAAGGGATGCCCCCTGGGGTCGGTCCTTGGACTGATCCTATGGAATGTCCTATTCGATGGATTTCTGGAGTTGGGTCATCCGGCGGGGTGCACAGTGTTTGGGTATGCAGATGATGGGCTGGTTCTCGTCTCAGGAAATTCAAGACTTGAACTAGAGACGAAAGCAACCGAAATAATGACCAAGGCCTGGAATCGGTCTAAGACCGCAAAGTTAAGTTTCTCAATAGGGAAAACGAAAATAATGCTTGTAAAAGGAAAGTTAGTGCGTTATNGTCTAAGACCGCAAAGTTAAGTTTCTCAATAGGGAAAACGAAAATAATGCTTGTAAAAGGAAAGTTAGTGCGTTACCCGACGGTGTACTTTGGCGGGAGCTCGGTCCAATATGTAAAAGAATATAGGTATCTCGTGGTCATCATGAACGATAAGATGAGCTTCTTAAAGCATATTGAATATGTGTCGCGGAAGGCAGTCATGGTGTTCCAGAAACTTCGAAAAATTGGCAATACTGACTGGGGCCTCAACTATGGCACTTTAAGGGTCATATACAAGGCGGTATTCGAAGCTATCATATCATCTGGAGCTGTGATGTAGCACCACCGGGCTGCACTTTCGTGGCACAAAAGGAAACTTGTAAGTGCTCAAAGAGCGGCGCTGCTGACCGTCACAAGCGCATATAAAACTGTGTCTATTGAGTAGCTCCTGGTGTGAACTGGTGTTTTCCCGGTTTATTTATTGATTAAATACAGAGGACTCACGGAGGAGAGGGCACGGGCCAGAAGACTAACAAAAGAATGTAAAGATCTCATAAAGAACGAGATACTGGATGAATGGCAAAATATCTGGACCAACTCAGAAAAAGGGAGGCTAACCTATGAGTTGTTGCCAGAAATTAGAGCAGGGATGAGCTGTAAGTGGATCAGTGTGAACCACTACAGCATGCAATTAACAACTGGTCATGGGAACTTCAAAGCGAAGTTAAACAGCCTATGGCTCGTGCAGTCTCCGTTGTGCGATGTATGTGGTGTTGATGAAACAGTATGTCACGTACTGGAAGACTGTCTCAAAACAGACGATATAAGAGTTTGGCTTGAGGAACAGACTCAACTGAAGGGCTTTTACTGGAGATCCGAAGATGTAATGATAAATAAAGATATCCATAAGTTATGGTAAACGACTAGAGGAATTTGATCAATGGTATAAGCGAATTTCTGATGACCCACAATGGGGTACTCGGGTAAAGATTTATAACACAAGTAAACCGGAGAATCCCTGATTGGCGAGGAGGACAGGTTTTTAAAAAGAAAATCGGTAGAATACCGTGTACAGGCATATAGAAAGTGAATGGCCCAAAGAAATGGACAGAAAAAGTGCAGCGCACTGTTTTACTCATAGGAGTACAGTTACAGTGAGGGAGGTTTGGAGGGTGCGCTGGCCTTCGGGCCTTAAAAAACCTGTCCGTGTCCCCCCCCCCCTAGGAAAAAGGATCCGAGGTTCTGTAATCTTTACATGAAACTTGCTTCTGCCTGTTGAGATAAATTATTAACTGTCGCCACCCCATCAGTACCATGAGTCTACATATGATGTCTGTAAATCGTGACCTAAACTGCGCACATACTACAGAAAATGTTTCAAGAACTGCGACCATAGTAGACAAACTCGCTGTGTCGTTATATTAAAGCCAAAAGTGAGTGAGTGAGTGAAGAGATTTGGGCGGTTCTTAACATTGAAGTCTTAAGAGTCGATGAGGGTGATTGAGGTGAGTATGGAGCAGCGCTGGAATGAAAGGGTGGGGAAATGGGAAATCCCTTAGAAAACCCGCTGACCAAAGCCAAAAGTGAGTGAGTGAAGAGATTTGGGCGGCACTTAACATTGAAATCTTAAGAGCCGATGAGGGTGATTTAGGTGAGTATGGAGCAGCGCTGGAATGAAAGGGTGGGGAAACGGGAAATCCCCGAGAAAACCTGCCAACTAGAGGCATCATCAGACACAATTCCCACATGCGAATATCCGGGAGAGACACCGTCGGGAATCGAGCCCAGTATTCTAACCTGTGGATCACCGCGGCCCCTCAAGCCAAGAGGTACCGGGTTAGAATTCTAAGGATAACCATGGACGCATCTACCGTACCTAAATGCAGATTAGGTTAGTGCAGCACACCAACTGATTCCCATGACCCTCTTTCGTAGCTTACTGGCAAAAATGACGTTAGCTTTAAAGTTATTCATTTTACTACCGATACATGCTCACGTGGAAAAATTTAGGAGTCTACGTCAAGGTGGGCTACATCATCCGTGTAGGAATTGATTCCAAGCTGTCAGCCACAACTGGTGTTTGTGGACTGGAATACGCCGCTGTAAACCAGCCAAGGCATATAATGTGTGTCACTGCAAGCCAATGTGTAGACTTCATTAAGCGCANACAGCCAAGGCATATCATGTGTAACACTGCAAGCCAATGTGTAGACTTCATTAAGCGCAGCTGAACACGGAGAGGATATATGCGTGTTCTTTTCACGCAATCAGTGTGAGTTTGACCATAATGGTTATAATAATCAGTATCGAAGATGTTACGTGATGAAAAATTATCAGACGGTTGTATGCAGTCAAACCCAGTTGATGATACCCCAAGTCCTGCAACCAGCAGAATGTGATTTTCCGGGTCTGGCGAAGTGTTAGAAACATACATTTATTATTACAGACCATTTGATTGCGATAATTTGTAGAGCCATCATATATTCCAAATCACTATATCGTCCTTACACTTTCGTGAATGGAAAATCCCTTTTTGACTTTGCTTCACACTATGCAGACCAATCATAAACGTTCACATATTAGTGTGTCTGAATTCTCGCTGGCCCAGAGAAAAGGTTTGGGCGGCTTTCAACCTCGGAGAATCGGGAAGTAGCACTCGAGTAATGTGAAGAAGCTTCATACACACACAACTGCCAATAGAAAGCAATATTTTTGTCATACAGACAGAACGGTGAAACCTTTGAAGTAGTTAACTTTCCCTGCGATAAACCATATTCTCGTCTTTCATTCAACGACAGACGTCCAAGCAGCACAGCACAACGAGAAGACAGTAGTTTGACCTGAGCTACCAGGCGAAGCAAAGTTCCTGGTGGAACCGGCGCTGGCCTCACCAAACCTCCCCTCCAGGTGGCCGATTCCTGTTTAAAGGTCATACCTGGAGCGCTTCTTTCTACTTTTACTTTAACTCCCGCAAGCTAGATCTAAATCGGTTCTCTTCTTCCGCAGGGCACCACCGGGAACTTTGAATTTTGAAATCCATCATGCTGGTCGAAATGAATTTAAGAAACACAAAACTTACAAAACACACACATATATTCACTACCGCGCTCGCGCTTGTCTTTCTTTCACGGGTAAAGTTAAATATGACGGCACACCCTTAGCACATTCTCGGCCCAGTGCGCACGGGCATTTACCAGACGAAGCAGCAGGAGTGCAGAAGATGAGCTTTCTAGGGACGTGAGAACCACCACCGGGGCGAGCGTTTCTAAGAAAGCGGTGTACCTACGCTTGTGTCAAGTGGGACTCTTGAGCCCTAAACCTGCGAGATGCAAACAATTTACCGCCATCCCCGAAATGCTTTTGTTATCGCAGCGCAGACACCATCGTGCGTGGACCAGGGGAGAGTTACGTCGTGTCCTGTTTGTAGAAGAGTCCCGGTCCGATATTCGCAGCGATTTCATGTGTGCTAGCGTACGGCGAAAAAAAGTTGGATTTACAGTCAAATTGAACATGACCGTTACGAAGGTGGCGGTATCTTGGTCTCAGATGGCATGTTGAGCTTACATNTCAAATTGAACATGACCGTTACGAAGGTGGCGGTATCTTGGTCTCAGATGGCATGTTGAGCTTACATAGAGCATATAATATGCCTTTTCGTCGGTTTGATTGCGGATTGCAAGAGGACGGATAAAGATATGTTATCAACAGAAAAAAATTTANATCATCCGTGTAGGAATTGATTCCAAGCTGTCAGCCACAACTGGTGTTTGTGGACTGGAATACGCCGCTGTAAACCAGCCAAGGCATATAATGTGTGTCACTGCAAGCCAATGTGTAGACTTCATTAAGCGCAGCTGAAAACGGAGAGGATATATGCGTGTTCTTCTCACGCAATCAGTGTGAGTTCGACCCTAATGGTTATAATAATCAGTATCGAAGATGTTACGTGATGAAAAATTATCAGACGGTTGTATGCAGTCAAACCCAGTTGATGATACCCCAAGTCCTGCAACCAGCAGAATGTGGTTTTCCGGGTCTGGCGAAGTGTTAGAAACATACATTTATTATTACAGACCATTTGATTGCGATAATTTGTAGAGCCNGGGTCTGGCGAAGTGTTAGAAACATACATTTATTATTACAGACCATTTGATTGCGATAATTTGTAGAGCCATCATGTATTCCAAATCACTATATCGTCATTACACTTTCGTGAATGGAAAATCCCTTTTTGACTTTGCTTCACACTATGCAGACCAATCATAAACGTTCACATATTAGTGTGTCTGAATTCTCGCTGGCCCAGAGAAAAGGTTTGGGCTGCTTTCAACCTCGGAGAATCGGGAAGTAGCACTCGAGTAACGTGAAGAAGCTTCATACACACACAACTACCAATAAAAAGCAATATTTTTGTCATACAGACAGAACGGTGAAACCTTTGAAGTAGTTAACTTTCCCTGCGATAAACCATATTCTCGTCTTTCATTCAACGGCAGACGTCCAAGCAGCACAGCACAACGAGAAGACAGTAGTTTGACCTGAGCTACCAGGCGAAGCAAAGTTCCTGGTGGGACCAGCGCTGGCCTCACCAAACCTCCCCTCCAGGTGGCCGATTCCTGTTTAAAGGTCATACCTGGAGCGCTTCTTTCTACTTTTACTTTAACTCCCGCAAGCTAGATCTAAATCGGTTCTTTTCTTCCGCAGGTCACCACCGGGAACTTTGAATTTTGAAATCCATCATGCTGGTCGAAATGAATTTAAGAAACACAAAACTTACAAAACNCACCACCGGGAACTTTGAATTTTGAAATCCATCATGCTGGTCGAAATGAATTTAAGAAACACAAAACTTACAAAACACACACATATATTCACTACCGCGCTCGCGCTTGTCTTTCTTTCACGGGTAAAGTTAAATATGACGGCACACCCTTAGCACATTCTCGGCCCAGTGCGCACGGGCATTTACCAGACGAAGCAGCAGGAGTGCAGAAGATGAGCTTTCTAGGGACGTGAGAACCACCACCGGGGCGAGCGTTTCTAAGAAAGCGGTGTACCTACGCTTGTGTCAAGTGGGACTCTTGAGCCNGTGAGAACCACCACCGGGGCGAGCGTTTCTAAGAAAGCGGTGTACCTACGCTTGTGTCAAGTGGGACTCTTGAGCCCTAAACCTGCGAGATGCAAACAATTTACCGCCATCCCCGAAATGCCCTTGTTATCGCAGCGCAGACACCATCGTGCGTGGACCAGGGGAGAGTTACGTCGTGTCCTGTTTGTAGACGAGTCCCGGTCCGATATTCGCAGCGATTTCATGTGTGCTAGCGTACGGCGAAAAAAGTTAGATTTACAGTCAAATTGAACATGACCGTTACGAAGGTGGCGGTATCTTGGTCTCAGATGGCATGTTGAGCTTACATAGAGCATATAATATGCCTTTTCGTCGGTTTGATTGCGGATTGCAAGAGGACGGATAAAGATATGTTATCAACAGAAAAAAATTTAATGAGTGAATTTGTCACTTTTTTTGTTAAGGAACGACCTTCCACACAGTTTTTCATTGGTGGATGGGCTATCTGTAAAACAAGGATATCACCGTATTAAAATTCATCAAAACAAGACGTAAGTTTTTTTAANTTGGTGGATGGGCTATCTGTAAAACAAGGATATCACCGTATTAAAATTCATCAAAACAAGACGTAAGTTTTTTTACACTCATTATTTTTGTATTGTTAAATGCTGTTATACGTTATGTCTTTAACGAAATGTTATAAATAATTATAGTGCAGCTTGTCACATGGACGTGTCTATTATAAACGTTGCAAATTCACTCGACATCTCTTTTTTTTATTTATTTTTTTTTATTTTGCCATCCAACACTACGTATGAATTCCAGCATCTCGATATATCTGAATACTGATCATTTGAACACCACTGGGATACCGAGGTCTTGTAATTCTTAGACAAGAATTAATTTAAGAAGTTCACTAAAGAATGATGTCTGGTCCAAAACATTACAATTTGCTTCAAGGCAACTGGGTTGCCTCTTTGAACTCTGTAGCAATTCCAAAAAAAAAAAAAAAGGAAAAACGCTGCCTTCCGTAGACTTCAGGACTTCTTCAGGAGACTTAAGATCCCCGAAACAGAACACAAGGTAAAAATATTCTGGATTCGTCAGCAAACGTTCAGTTCGACCAAACACCAGTCAAGCATACTGAAGGAAGCTTTTACATCGTTGTTAATTATTCTGATTCTGATAATAACAATGATGACGTTCTCCTCTCCTAACTGAAAGAAAGAACTTATTTTCGACAACTCATGCAAACACCAATCAATAAAACGTGAAAAACACCGACATGTAAAAAAACTACTAATTACAGCAAACGCCAGTTAAAAAAATACGTCTTCTAAACCAGAATTATAAAAACACAGCCAAAATCTGACTTAAGAAAGGACTGCGAAACTTCACAGACGGAAAAGTGGCGATATTGCCATGTACGCGAGGAGGAAAGGATTGCCGATATGGGACAGATGCGGCATATGAGTTCGTCGCTTCATCAGTAAAATATCATGATGTTGTTGAGTGCCCTGCTGGTTGTAAGGTGAGACGAAATTGACGTGTTTTATATCAGATTTACTTGTGAAATTACTATTAATATTAGATTTTTGATCTCAAGTTCCAAATAGAGTTTCTAGTTTGAATCGTTGTGTGTTGTAGCCATGGGTTATATATTATCCTTTCACAGTACAATAAGACATGTTAGCATTGTTTTTAGAAGGATCAAGTTTAGTTTAGTTTATTGTAGAGATCGCCATGTTCAGTTATAAATTGTTCCCATAACCCGTTACAACTCATTAACAATAAAACTATTAATTATTTGCAATATTTTTCATTTTATTTAAAATTTAGACCTCATGACACACAAGTAATTCATTTTTACAAACTTTGCTTCTATTTTTTTGCCTTCAAAATATTTATAAATATATTTAAGGTAGGTCTAACATGTTAACCATAAATTAGGTCATAAAATCGTTAAGGTACTATTTGTATAAAGTATTTTCCTTCTGTAAGTAGCCTTTTCTGTATTATCAGAATGACGCAAATACGTAAAAATTATGGATGTTATGCTTGATAATTCTCTGAATAAGTAATGCAGAAAAATTATAATTTTGGGAAACAGCTTTAAATTTAGTGGTTCAAGTGTCGGGAATAATATAAAATAAGGATATCAGTTTATGTTACCAAGCTCTATTAAAACGCAGCAAATATACAATTCACAGTTCCAGCTTCAGCAATCATGGCATTTCGTAGCGGATGCGTTTATGTATTTCGGCTTGCTTTGATTGGCCTGATTTACAAAAGTGACGAGAATATCGTTGCTCGCTATCTCACCTTCCTTTCTGAACTACAAACGTGGACTGAGATGGTAAAGACCTACCGCAACACAAGTATTTCTTACGCAATGTCGGAGCAACACACACACGTAAAAAGTGAAACAAATGAATGCGTGGATAGTACAATCATTCGAGAAGGATGTTGTTCGTGGCCCACAGGGAGAGAGAGAGAGAGAGAGAGAGAGAGAGAGGCGCATTTGAATTGCAGGCATACATCTGATTGGGCCATAACCATTACAAACACTTACAGCAGTTTTCTTCTAGCCACGACTAGACCAAGGCAGGGAAATGTCTGCCCGAGCTCTCGACTTGTTTGGAGACATTTCCCTCTATGATTTTAAATCATAGAGAAACATAAAACATTAAACATAGTTTTAATAATTTATAAAAAAAATTGGTCTTGTAAATCAAAAATGAATAATGAAAGTTAATAATGAAATTGCTGTAATAATTACTGATCAAACAAATAAAGTACTTTTTCTAATGATATTCCTGGTGATGTTATATTAATTGTTGTTGAGATAAATCTGCACTGCACATTTATATCCTTGTTAGGATGATAGTTTATTAAGCAGTTCTTAAATTGAGAATATTTCCTTAAGTTTAAAATCTAGGACGGCGTCGGAATTTGGTTCCTCAGGAGTAGCTACTTGGCTTCACGCCCAAGTGGCATGAAGGCGCCAAATCGTTTACTAGTTATCGTGGACGCTACTTGTACGTAATAACAAACTTACAATTCTCTTGAGGCGAAGTTCTGAGCTTCTCCGCATGCCGATGCGAACACATGATTCGCTGTCACATGGTGCGCCTTTTATTTCAACAGTTTAATTTATAGGCTCAGCCTTTTAGTTACTTCTAATACAAGCTAACCGACTTTATAACAAACTGTTTTCTTCATGGAAACTTTATTGCTGTATCCTGGTAGTTGTAATTGTGTACATTGTTATCGAAAGCCATAAATACCATATTTTTTTTTGTTGCTTGCTGATTCGAAAGAGGTCCAAATGATCAAATATTCTAAGATATTGAATTGTTTCCATAGTTACTAAGTTAAGTTCATAAAGCACCAATCTGGACGAGTTCTGCATGTCACTAAAAAACGCACATACAAAAACATTATGCACGACTAGGCCTTATCTAGGATTCTAACCCGAATAATTCAAATTGTTACTTCAGACATGAATTTCAGCTAAAATACCAGGTAATATAAGCAACAGGCAATATACAAATAGTACGTTATGTATGATTATTCTAAAAAATATGAAACTTCATTGTCAAGTATATTTTTATATTAACAACTTATTTCCTAAAATAATGGAGACTTGTGTATACTTAAAATAATTTTTGGAACTGTCGCCATTAAAGAAAAGTGTTTGCTTGTGCAATGAGTTCTGGCAGTTCCAAGAGTGAAATTTGAGTAATTTATTTATAAGCCATTCATTAAAAGTGTAATGTAAATACAAGCATAGACAATAATATGTCTCGAAAATTCTTGCCAGAAAATATTGCTTGTTTACTAAGAAAATAGATTATGTCTATCAGTCGTCTTGAACTATATCTATTATGTTTACTGATTCCGGAGGTCTTTTAACCCACGCAGTCTCCGTGTACACATTTATGCACATTATGCATGTGTAAGTAACTTTTGGTCTGCACTGCACACTGCGATGCTCAATGATCAATGATCCTATCTGTGTGTTAACGATTCACAAACCGTCTTACTGGTCTAGGTCATAACTGGTTCATACAACTTTAGCTGAACATATAGCCTACAGCTCATTGGCTGTGACAACGACACAAGTGTTGGGTCGACTTAAGTACAGCACGCATCATACAATTTTTTTCTTTGCAACACCTGAAACCATAAATTAATGTGTATCTGAAAGGGTTAAGTCACAACAATGCATTATTTAATCACAGCTAATGTTAAAGTAATTTGTCGTTCCTTTGAAATAAAGGATAACTTTAAAATAAACAAATATTCTTTTCTAAAACATAAACACTCTTAAGATTGAAATTCAACTTTTGTATCTGTGATACGGAGACGTGAGAAAAATCTAGTGTGAGAGGGAACTGGTGTATATTCATCATCTGGCTGAGAAATTTTAATTTATGAACCAAGAGACGTTCTTTGATCTTTATTGTAACAATTGCAGGTCAGCTATCCAAAGAAGAATATGATAAATTGTGACTCATGGTTGTAGTACAATAACATCTTATACCAAGTGCTTGAAAATTTAGATAAAATGATGTTTGTAAATTGAAGGAAAGGTACAATCCTTCTTTATGATGTTTACTATTCCATTCGAAAGCTACTAAGAAAATTTAGTGAAAAAATTATTTCTTATCCACATAACTTTGGGACATTATATATAGGCGACAGTAATTGTATATTTATCGTGAGAAATAACTACCGGAATTTGTCTGCCTTGCAGTCAACTGAACATTTAACGACCCATCGTCTGACAAGTTTCTGTACAACCTGACTCACTACACGTGCAAACTAAGTAAAGCTTTTAGCTCAAGACATATACTGTGCCTTGCTAACGAAAAGTCTGTCTTTACCTTTCCTAGAGACTTCTCGAAGGAGACGTTTAATTATTAACTGAGCACACTTGAACTTTACAAGAGACTCTCAGAGGAATAGCTTTCTTTGAATCGCATCTTCATCGCAGACCTGCAAAGCTTCGTCTTTGCTAACTTCTTGTCCAATTTAATATGACACCAAACGAAAAAATTGTGATCTTTTAGTAGTTTTTTTAACTGTAGGGACACTTCGTTATTAAAGCGATTAAATAAAAGCAAGTCTAAGAGGAATTTAAAGACATCAGAGTAAACAAAACTCGCCAAAATGGTCTCACAGAAGAAGGGAACGTGCTTTTTGCTCTCATAAATATAGAAAGGCCTTGACTAGTGTATAAAGATACACACTTACTATACGATGGCGCCATGAACAAACAGAACTGATCACAGTGGTATCTTATGTTCGCTCAGGAAACGGTTTCCAGAGACGCAGATAATTTCTCTAATTGCTTCAATCATTTTACATTAATCATTATCTATTCCGTTTCATAACAAGAGTTTACACTATATGTTATTTTCGTTATTATACATTAACTTATCAAAACAGATTAATAGACCAATACTTTGACGTGAGCAACTACTATGAAATTATGTCAATAGCGAGAGTACGGGCTGGTATGCACATCCATGTTGGCGCGTTTGCATTTGACCGCATACCTGACACTGGCGCTGCAAGCACCGATCAAAGGTCGTAGACACTGGCGTATAGTCGAAGCTGCATTAACGATAGAAACACTAGACGATGCCAAGCAATCGCACTGAGCGAAGAAGAATGTCGAGATGTGCGCCAAAGATGGAGCTTCAAGCAATTTGCGAACTTCGAGACAGGACTCATAATCTGGCTGAAAACCGCAGGCTGGTCTTATCACCGTGAAGCCCACCGTGTGAACCGTTCGGACCATAATATCCGATGCCGTTGGGAGCAGTGGATACGTGAAGGCATCCACACAGGGAGGACCAGCTCAGGACGGATGAAGTCGACTACCAGTCGAGAGAATCGACTATTCGTGCGCCAGGCGCAGAGGGATCCCACTGGAACCCAGTCCACGATACTGGCCAGTGTTGGAACTCCTGTGTGCCTGCAAACAATTTCCCGACGCCGACGCCTTGAGGAGGTTAATAGACGACCCTCACACCCATCACCTGTGCTGCTGCCATTAACTCTGGAAACAGCGGCGGCTCCGTTTGCAGTGGTGTCAAGATATAGCAATGTGGAACACCACATACTGGCGATGTGTGATGTTTAGTGACTAGCAGCGTTTCGTTGTGAGGACTGCTGATCATTTATCCCGGCTGTAGAGGGCTCTGGCGAAGGCCACAATCCGAATCTCGCTATCGATCGGCACACTTCCTCCAAGGCACGTATTATGGTCTAGGGGGCCATAGACTACAACAGCCTATCCGCTCTCGTAGTGTAACATGGAACATTGACGGTCCAGCGGTGTGTGGTTGAGATCCTACACCTTCATCTCCTCCCATTTCTGGCCGGGATTTCAGATGCAACATTCCAGCATGATAACGCGCAACCACTTACGGTGTCGGTCGCCCAGGACTGCCATCGTCAAGGCCAAACACTAACATTCCTGCCTGGTCCTCTGAAATGTGTTAATAAGGCATGTGTGGGAACCAGTTTACACACCAGCTGCAGCAGTGCCTCAGCAACCAGGATTTGGAACACACCGTCCAACAATAAGTGGGCCGTCTGCATAACATCCGGCGTCTGCTGGACTTCATGCCAGACAGAGTTGCAGGGTGTATCGCAGTTCGAAGGGATGCGACGCACTATTGGAGATGACCAGTACTATGATAATGTATGTTCTAGCACAATGTATTTTTAATGGGCGCTGTGTGGCTGTGGCTGTAGCTGGCAGTCTTCGGCTCGGCTCGGAGGAGCTCGGCAGTTTTCGGATGGACTCAGGGGGTGCTCGGAAGGCCTTCCACTCGGGTTTGTCGGACGCACTCGAAGGTGGTCGCCAGTTGCGAACCTAACCCTTCAAGCATATACGTCTGTTTATGAGTGTCAGCGACCATGTTGGTTTTATTGGCATACGAATTTGTAAAATCAAAAATATTGATGTATTATCACACTTGGAAATTCTTCTTCTTTAAATGTAATTAATTTATTTTGAATATATATTTTTAATTTGTTCCAAAATTGTACATAGAGGGCAGCGGAACGATGCAAAAGTCTCTCATTCGTCACTACATCTCCAGTCCCCTCTCTTCAAGTTAAATTCTTGTACAACATAAAAAACTGTGAATAATTCATCATCTCGATTATTATGTAGGCATAATTAAGCTACTCGGTTTTTTTAAACTTATGGTATGTATATGTGACCAATCCAAGCCCGCCATACGAGTAGCAACCATCTGCACATGTTTATTATAATCATGGTATCGATCTGCATCTACAAACAATTTTACAGGCACACTTTGTCATAATTTAAATACCAATAGTGCTAGGCCCTTAAAACGTGGAATTTACGAGGGCAACTCGGGTGATAGTCTTATCTTCCGTGCTCTTCTTGACCATCAATATAGCAATCTGCCAACCTTTAGACAAATTTCGCAATATTTCCATCTATCTTTCAATTGTCGTCCAATCTTTTAATCAATTACGCAATCATCCCATAAATATCTAAATCTTTCAATAAATATTTCTATCAATCTCGCAATCTTCCAATCTTTAAATCGATCTTTCGAACAATTTCTCAGTGTTTCCATCAATCCTTCACAATTTCGTAATATTTCCATCAATCTTTCAACTTTTCGTTTAGTCTTTCGATCAATCTCACCATCTTTACAACAATATTTCAATAACTTTCGCAATCTTTTCATTAATCTTCAAATCTTTAGTCCAATATTTCAATCAATTTTTTAATTTTTCCGTGCATTTTTTGTCAAATCTTTCGATCAGTCTTCCAATCTTTCCATCAATATTCCCATCACTTTCGTAATATTTCCATCAATCTTTCTCGAATCTTTCAATCAACCTTGCAGTCTTTCCATCAATCTTCCAAAGTTCCATCAATATTTTGATCAATCTCGCAGTCTTTCTTGTAATCGCCAAGTCCTTCCATTAATATTTCAGTCAATTTCGGAATCTTTCTATAAATATTTCAATCTTGCCAACAATATTTCGACCTTTTTCTTCCAACAATCTTAAGTTAAGCGGTTTATAAACTAATGGAACTTAAAATTGAATGTATTTTTAGATGTAATATTTGAGTGCTGTATGACGATGAAATATCAACATCTTACTCATTTAAAATCCTTCTTGTAACCACCTAGTATTGGACGCCTGTGGATTCCTCTCTATTATTCCTTAACAGCGGACTATTTTACCTTATTCATTGCAATGGAATTCGTTATCTTGCTTCTACTACAAATTTTCAACCGTCTAGAAATATTTGTTCTTAAAAAAAAAACTTCTCGCCGCAAAAAAGATAATTAAAGAAAAAAAAAATAAAGAAAGAACCGAGCTAACTTTTGAGCACGACCGTTTCAGCTCCAGTTGGAAAAGACGTCACTGCCTGCTCTCTCCGCAGATGGTAGCCGCTTTATTTTCGTTCCAGGCGCCTAATAAGAATAAAACGGAGCAGCCGGCCGTCAGAGTCCGCGGCCGGGCCAACTCCGGGGAAGCGCATATTTAATTCCCACGGTGACGGGCGGCCGAAGAAAGTTTCAGCCCAGGGGCTGAAAGTGTCTTGATGTGTACATGCAGATGAGATTATTCCGCCCGCCGTATCTCTCTCTCTCTCTCTCTCTCTCTTNTGAAAGTGTCTTGATGTGTACATGCAGATGAGATTATTCCGCCCGCCGTATCTCTCTCTCTCTCTCTCTCTCTCTTACACTATCTAGGCTGCTATTGTGACTGAAACCAAGTTTCCCTCCGGCTTGNTCTCTCTCTCTCTCTCTCTCTCTCTTACACTATCTAGGCTGCTATTGTGACTGAAACCAAGTTTCCCTCCGGCTTGCCCACGCCTCGGGTTTGTTGCGATTGCATTAACGACTCTTCCGGTCGACGAAATTGTTGGCCAGGACTCGTAGGCAAGTCGCTAGAAAATAAGAGAGATCGAATTAGATAAACATTAAAGTTTCATTAATTTTATTGGTATCACAGGATTTAATATAATTTCTTGATCGTAGATTTATTTTGAATTACTGCTACCAAATAAAACTTAATTTCACTACGGCTAGTAACTGTGGTAGCCTCATGACCTCTGGGGCGGAGTTCTACGGATCCGGCGAATTACAAACGTATCATAACCACTGAGATTTCGGTTGTCACAAACGTTTGTGCATTATAGCTGAACCAGAGACTGCAATATAAATGTTACTCACTGATGAAATTACCAAATAATTGTCCTCTTGCTTCAGATAACGAAATGTATATACTATTTTCTTATCCCGCATATTTATTACCACTTATTTTAACCAACAACGTACTTCCCCGAAGTAAGCCCAAAACTCCGTTGATTTAATTGATCTCCAAATTTCCATAGAATCTGCTACAATCCCAGCGAGGAGTCAAGACTAGTCTTGGTTGGCTTACAACCTGTCAAAACAAAGTTCCCCATTGGCTAGGCTGCCGGGTGGCGAGTAGGTTATAAGACGTTTATTGGTGAACGGTGTCTTTGTATTATTAAGTACTCCGTGGGGAGTCTTTTAGTTAGTGATTGCCTATGCTGAGTACGAACTATTACAAACATTATATCATACAAATTATTACTATAGAAACAATACAAAACCGAAGGGAAAAAATTATTTCCAATTAATTTTATTCTGCATTACATTCTGGGTAAGTAGCCTGAGGTGTTGTAAGCAAAGGAAAATATAAAATATTTGCAAATATAAGGTGAAAGAAGTAACTGGTCTCAGTTTTCAATAACAATGCCATCAACCATCGCGGTGTTGAAATTAAGAAAAACTGGCTACCATCTGTAAAGCAAAAGTCGTGATTGTAAAATATTTTTAATTATTCAAAATTAATAACCAGTTCAACCTCCATAATAGGCTAGACATATGGGCCAATTATAGTTAACATTTTCAGTCACACCTATTCGAAAGGCACTAGTCTCCCATTGTTACCCAGAACTGGACCAGTCACATGCAACAATTTCTTGTGTTGCATTCAGAGAGAGAAAACTCGTGTCCTATTGGAACACATAATTTAAAAAAATCCACAATACACTTTTTTTTACCATAAGCACATTTTATTATCGCCTTAAGAAGCAAACAGATTTCAGTTCCCGAAATGTCGTGACTAACTTGTTTCATTGCGTTTGCTCGTAAGCAATGCTTTTCTGTGGAAGCTGTCTTGCGTTATAAGTTTCGAATCACTTTATCTGCAAGGGATCATAATTCCCAGATCCGTGCATTTGCTGAGTCATGGTTTTTGATCTACTATGTGTAGTAGCTGCTTTATCGTTTATGTTATTCTTGTTTGTGTACGTATTGTTAAGAATATGGTTCATGTTGTTTATATTGGTATTTCATTTGTAGTCTGTTATTTTCTTAAATTTTTATTATTTTATGTTATTTACTAACTTTTGGAGTCTGTGTTACTCATATCCAGATTTTCCTTTTTATATTTGGAGGCCTCGGTGATGTAGTAGTTTGAGACTAAGTGCAATCCACCGGGGCGAACCACGCTCGACTCCCGACTGTGTAAATAGGATTTTCGCACGTGGAAAACATAGTGGACGTTGCCGTTGGCTGGTTGGCTCTATCGGCTCATGCCTACATCAAAGGAAACGCCATGCCATTTCACTACTGTGGACTTTTGAAATTAACCTTTGGCAAATGTCACTACCCCTACCTGCTTACAAGGTGCCTTGAATAACTTTTCGAAGTTCAAACCACAGTATCTATGGACTTACATAAACAAAACAATTTTTGTAACGACATTTTTTGGAAAGATGATATAGTATTTTTTAATTAAAGTTGAAGGTAGGCAAAACAACGCAGGCAGTTCGCAGCTATACGTAGCTGCGTGTTAGTATGAGTGCATGTCACGAAGGCGAACGGAATTGGCGTGCCACGCGGGGAACTAAAATACAAACGATTTCTGGCAACGTTTACTAATCGAGTGCTGATTTCCGATTGTTCGCGTAGTTTCACACACGTGCACTAACAAGCAACGACTAGCTGCGCCCGCGTACCTCGAGATTATATATAGCGTCCTATGTGCAGGCGCTCTCCGCAGGGCGCGCCAGTTCCGTTCGCCTTCGTGATGCGCATTTTGTGAACGCAGGCGAATATGGCTGCCGAGGAAACATTCAGTTGTTTTGCCTAACTTCAACTTAAATTAAAAATTACTGGATGAATTTTTCAAAACCTTTTTAGTAGGATTGTTTTAAATATTAGTCCATAGATGCTTTTTTTTTTAATTTCTACATGCTATTAAAAAACACCTTGTAAATTAACGGGCCCTCACGGGCATGCGATCATTTACGTTGGCAACGACGGACGGAAAGTAGTTCCATGTCTTAACCTTGAATTAAAAGTGTCAAGCAAGTATTTCGAAAAACTGAAACGGTTTCTTTTGTTTTCTGTTACTTTTCTAATAATTTCACAGTTTTACTTGACCAACGCGTGAATAAAGTTATCATGTATATGGCAATGACAATTTTACATGTAGTGAAAGAATACACAATGTGCATACAAAATGATCTTAAGCAGGGCTTTCAAAAGTGCTCAGTTTACCATGAACATGCTATACATTATTGTTTGCTTAAAGTACAAAGGGAAAATGTTTGGGCCTTCCCTATAGATCGTGAGACTCCATTACCAATGATCTTCCCTGTGGGTAAATAACTCGTAAACCGTGCTATGTTCCTAGGTCATGAATGGTTCATACTACTGTGACCGAACACGAAGCCTGCAGCTTGTTGATTGTGGAAGAGAAACATGCGCTCTGTCGGTTTAGCTACAGAACCCAACAAACAATATCTTGTTTGCAACACCTGAAGCCGTAAATTATACAGTTGGCCTGGAAGAGTTGATGGCCTGCATTGTACACAATAGAAAACAGCGTCCAGTCGGCTTTGTCCTTCGCATACTAGACGTATCGTTCGCTGTTGAAACTATGTACCGTGGTCTCACAAACCGAGCGGAGGTGGCGCAGTGGTAGCTCACTGGACTCGCATTCGGGAGGACCCGGGTTCAATTCCCGGTCTGGCTATACTGATCTCGGCTTTCCATGGTTTCCCGATATCACTGAAGGCGAATGCTGGGACGGGTCTTTCACAAAGGTCATTACCGATTCCTTCCCATTCCTTCCCCAATCCCCATTCCTTCCCCAATCCCCATTCCTTCCCCAATCCCTATTCCTTCCCCAATCCCCCTTCCTTGAGCAGCTTGCTCCCTCTCTATCGACCTCACTGTCGGCGAGACGTAAAGCCCAACTACCAACCGTGAGCTCATAAAGAGCTGATGAAAGTAACATGACGCACACGATTCCTATTGCCCTAATATACGTACAACTTGTTGACAAACTCCGGCAAGATATTCCTGACGAAAAATATAAGACGAAAGTGTATCAACCAGGTTTTCTTAAAGTGATTATTAAGGAACCAATGCATCCTCAAAAATTTCGTTTTGAAATGATTTTNTGTATCAACCAGGTTTTCTTAAAGTGATTATTAAGGAACCAATGCATCCTCAAAAATTTCGTTTTGAAATGATTTCGTTGCAAATATCAGGAACTACTTGAGATTAAGCAACAAATCGGTGAATAGTGTTTTATAGAGCGGAGATCTTACATGTGTGAAAACGTGGTTGGTAATACCGTCACCTTAATCAGTAAAATAGGTTTTCCCATCCTGTGTTTGTAGCGAATCAGCATCCAATTGAACTAATNTACAACTTGTTGACAAACTCCGGCAAGATATTCCTGACGAAAAATATAAGACGAAAGTGTATCAACCAGGTTTTCTTAAAGTGATTATTAAGGAACCAATGCATCCTCAAAAATTTCGTTTTGAAATGATTTTCGTTGCAAATATCAGGAACTACTTGAGATTAAGCAACAAATCGGTGAATAGTGTTTTATAGAGCGGAGATCTTACATGTGTGAAAATGTGGTTGGTAATACCGTCACCTTAATCAGTAAAATAGGTTTTCCCATCCTGTGTTTGTAGTGAATCAGCATCCAATTGAACTATTGAAGGGAGATAATATTGCCAGCTCTATTCTCACAGGTGTAAGATCTCCGTTCTACAAAACATTATTCACCGATTTGTTGCTTAATATCAAGTAGTTCGTGATATTTCTTACGAAGATCATTTAAAAACTCGATTTTTAAGGGCGCATTGCTCCCTCAAAAATCACTTTAAGAAAACGTGATAATAAATACAATTTCGTTTTATATTTTCGTCAGAAATAGCCTGCCGTGGTTCGTCGGTGATTTGTAGTGTCGCGTTTTACAATAGAGCGTCATAGCAGTAGCAGTAAGTTTATTGTTCCGAGCAAAGTATTTATTTGTCACACTAACATAAAACAATAGATATGTTTAGCCATTACTGAAACAGTTAGTTTTCACTCTAATTAGAGGAATGACTGATGACTGGTAGAGATGATGCTAAGAAGGGATTTGTCATGGTGACGCACGGCATCCTTTATTTATCACGACGGTGGACACGCTGGCGTTCAAGTCGCTGCCTGTTGCACGGAGTGTGCACTTTTTTTTTCTTTTAGAGCAGTCTGGTGCACGCGGCAGGCAACATCAGTACAATGTTTGGTAAACAGATTTTCATCAATGAAGTTCATGAACGACATCGACCTAGTCTCCGACAAACGAACAAAAATCGTCAACTAAATCTACACTCATTTTAAAATATTAATAATAAATATAATGGGGTCCTGATTTCATGAATTAAATGGTGTAGCCGTACATAATCAGCTATCTACATATTAATTGGATGGCCATAGTTTTATTATACAACTTCAATTCCTCTTCCCGCACGGCTGCCGTAATGCAAACTAGTACCCAAGTTGAATTTTGTGGCCAAAACTTGGGCCGGATAAAGACCAGGCCTTGCTTCCCTGGCTTAGTTTCATAGCGTTCATCCCCACCTCATCAGCAGAGCCAAGAATATTTTACCAATATAATTTGGCAGCAAGCTGAAATTCACAGTCTTGTCTTCTCTAAACAATGGAACCACATTCGCGTGTTTATTGGCTGCTGCTCTAGTGCGAAGTCTTTGTACTGTGTTGGTAGGTTTCCACTGAATTTTCAGATAGTGTTTGAAAAGTACTGTTTGGTTGGCCAGACGTACGCAGGTAGCTGCGATTGACGTCTCGTCAACAGCGAGGTCGTCAGAGACGGAGCAAGTTTCTCAGGGAAGAGGGATTGGGGAAGGAATCGGCCATGACGTTTGTCAAGGACCCAACGCAGCATTCGCCTGGAGTGACTTCGGGAAACCACGGGACACCGAAATCAGGATGTACGGACCGGGATTCGAACCCGGGTCCTCCCAAATGCGAGTCCAGTGAGTTACCAATGCGCCACCCTACTGGGTTTGTAGTGTGTTGATGACACTTCACACTACTGCTTACTATTTATTACTGGCTTACGTTTACACAGGAAGTGTCCCAAGGACTGTGGTCCAATCACAGCAGTTTGACAAGAAATTAAGTGCTTGAAAGTCTACTCTTCTAATGGAGGATTTCGCGAAATAATCGCGACTTCTCTCGCCAGATCTTAAGGCTCCCACGTACCTGGAGCTTGAACTGCGTTACAAAGTGTTACTAATTCACGTTGTTCTGCGAAACTATTACACGTGCGTCCAATGTATTCATCTACGAAAATAACACACACTTCAGACGAAGGATGTTGAGTGCTTTCAAGACGTCACGCACATCAGAAACACCATTTCATAGCACTCCACAAAGGCAAGAAACTGTTTTTCAAAGCGCTGTACCTCCGAATACACACGTCGGGGCACATACAAAACTACTCAAGGGCTCTGCATTAAACCTTCCTGCAGACTTTCTACCAGTGAAATAATAGGGTCATCGCTGAAAGCCCCATAGGTGCACGCAGTGCGACGCGAACACTGCACGTCAGTTCAGAGCCTTGCGCTTAGCGGCAACGGCGCACGTGATGCGCGTGGCAATGTCGCCCTTATCGCTCCTCCGCCTATCGGCCTCAAATGCGAGAAATAGTTCCAGGTAGGCGGGAGCCTTAAGGGGAAGTATCCTTGCCATCTTGGATGTACGTATTTTTCTCTATAGCTTAATTTTCGAAGTCAATATTTAAAAACCAAGCTAGTCGAGGCATAGGGAACATCTTAACAGTTATTACGAAAACCACCTTATTTTTTTTTAATGATCCCTTTCACATCTATAGCCGTAATCAACTATTACTTAATTATTAAATGATATTAATCCCACGTGAGAAAATTAAGATATAATTGAAATCGTACAAAATAAAAAAAATCATAAAGTAGTACTTTGCATCATGTCTAGATTAGAATTTTTTTTTATGACTCTTCATACTATTTCATTCCAAAGATTTGTAAGAAAAATCGAAGATGAAAAGGATACTACCCCGTTAACGATGGCTGGAAACGAAAGTCACAAATGTATTCCTAATGGGTAGGGGTTGTCAAATTTTGCAAAAAGATTTCAAGGCAAGTTATATTTGAAAACACTGCAGTGTCGTCTATGGCTGAATTACTTTTGGACACGAGTTATCTGTCTGTACGTGAACCACACAAGTGCCGTGCCGATGTTGCCGNTGGCCAGACGTACGCAGGTAGCTGCGATTGACGTCTCGTCAACAGCGAGGTCGTCAGAGACGGAGCAAGTTTCTCAAGGAAGAGGGATTGGGGAAGGAATCGGCCATGACCTTCGTCAAGGACCCAACGCAGCATTAGCCTGGAGTGACTTCGGGAAACCACGGGACACCGAAATCAGGATGTACGGACCGGAATTCGAACCCGGGTCCTCCCAAATGCGAGTCCACGCCTGCGCGTTTCACGCTGCGAGGACCTGCGACCCAGTCCACGCCTGCGCGTTTCAAGCTGCGAGGATCTGCGACCCAGTCCACGCCTGCGCGTTTCACGCTGCGAGCATCTGCGACCCAGTCCACGCCTGCGCGTTTCACGCTGCGAGCATCTGCGACCATTTGCGCCTTGTAGTGTGTACTGGCAACATCATCGATGTCCGGCTCGTTAATTATGAACAGAATACCATTAAATAAGAATGCAGTTGTTGCGTTGCGTTCAGCGTTTGTTATTCATAGGCGGCATCGTCGTTGATATCAGAGATCATACTGGGTCCATCCCATATTAAGTGANGCGGCGTCGTTGATATCAGAGATCATACTGGGTCCATCCCATATTAAGTAAGAGGCCAGCAAAAGGAAAAATTTGTGCTCCTACATACGAAACTGAAAGAAAATCCAGACAAGTTTTTCGAATATTAGAGATTATCCATCAGCTCATTTGAAATGCTATCGTCTATTGTGAAAGACGAGATATCAAAAAGAAACACAGCAATGAGCGGATGTGTTAGTGCAGAAGAAAAACTCGCAGTAACATTAAGGTAAGTTTTATTGTGCCAAGTGTCGATTTACATTGCCNCCTGCGCGTTTCACGCTGCGAGGATCTGCGACCCAGTCCACGCCTGCGCGTTTCAAGCTGCGAGGATCTGCGACCATTTGCGCCTTGTAGTGTGTACTGGCAACATCATTGATGTCCGGCTCGTTAATTATGAACAGAATACCATTAAATAAGAATGCAGTTGTTGCGTTACGTGCAGCGTTTGTTATTCATAGGCGGCGGCGTCGTTGATATCAGAGATCATACTGGGTCCATCCCATATTAAGTAAGAGGCCAGCAAAAGGAAAAATTTGTGCTCCTACATACGAAACTGAAAGAAAATCCAGACAAGTTTTTCGAATATTAGAGATTATCCATCAGCTCATTTGAAATGCTATCGTCTATTGTGAAAGACGAGATATAAAAAAGAAACACAGCACTGAGCGAATGTGTTAGTGCAGAAGAAAAACTCGCAGTAACATTAAGGTAAGTTTTATTGTGCCAAGTGTCGATTTACATTGCCNATGTGTTAGTGCAGAAGAAAAACTCGCAGTAACATTAAGGTAAGTTTTATTGTGCCAAGTGTCGATTTACATTGCCGATATGTAACAACATTAAACAAAACAGACATGAATGCACAATAAAAAACGTATGGTAAAGAAACCTTTAATGTAAAGAACGGGACGAAAGAGTCGTCGTCGGATTCCACGTTACTTTCAACGGGAGATGATTCCATGATTTGATGGGTAGAAGGTGAAAGTAGGTTGCTGTAGTGCTGTGACGAAGGACCGGTGATGCTGCTAGAAGTAGATGAGCCGCAGTGAGAGCTAGGCGAAGGAGAGGGCGTTGGTGTTGTAGATGGATTAATAGGATTGTAAAAGTTTCTTGAACTTTATTTGCAAGTCTGGCTTATCGGAGGGTTTCAGTTTTTTTTATTTCAGGGAGTTGTGACTGCAAGAACATTTAATCTGGATCAGGCAAGTGAGCTGTGGGCTGGACTAAATTGGCTGTTCATGCAGTCACAATTTCTTGCTCAAAGGAATCAGGTTTTCGTTTTTGTGATAACCGTGAAATAGTTGTTTCTTTAGAGCAACGGCAATGGCGATGGTCCCCTCGTTACACTGTAAACACTTCTGTCATTAGTGTTGTCAACATAGTTCATGTTTCCAAATGTTATGCAAAAAATATATAATATGTATGCATTAGTAATTACGTAACCTGCATATCCTATTTCGTAATAAAGCCAAGTAAAACCGCTATAGCGTATGGTACAACTACAGTAGAAACCCTCTTAACCAATATATGTGAGGGAGGGAACCGTTGCGGATACCAAGTTTCTTCTGATAAACTGTAGATAGAGATAATACCTTATTGTAACTATTTTTAAAAGGAAAAATAAACCACCCAGTTAATTGCCGGCTTCTATGAAAACTGTTTACTCTTCACTTTTTCAAATCCTGCCAGTTGCATAACTTTCATTTGTAGAACATTTGTCNCTTCTATGAAAACTGTTTACTCTTCACTTTTTCAAATCCTGCCAGTTGCATAACTTTCATTTGTAGAACATTTGTCGCATGCTCCATTAGCTTTGCTGTGGATGTCGTATCCCCACGCTATTGTTTGAGAGTCGTTCGTTTTCCAGACTTGTTAATGTTTTGCCAGTGTTGCAGTTAAGCCGGGTTTCGGTTAAGCGGAGTTTTCCTGTACATATATGCGCATAAATCATGAACAGTCCAAAACACCTTCCACTTACCCACTTTGTTGAACGACAGATTGAAGGGAGGACATTTGCTCGTGAAAAGCATAGGGCCTCGTCAGTTTAGTAGGATCTCCACCTTTTCCCTGCAGAGTTTTCAGACTTTTCACGTACTCTTCAATCTTTGTTNGTGGATGTCGTATCCCCACGCTATTGTTTGAGAGTCGTTCGTTTTCCAGACTTGTTAATGTTTTGCCAGTGTTGCGGTTAAGCCGGGTTTCGGTTAAGCGGAGTTTTCCTGTACATATATGCGCATAAATCATGAACAGTCCAAAAAACCTTCCACTTACCCACTTTGTTGAACGACAGATTGAAGGAAGGACATTTGCTCGTGAAAAGCATAGGCCCTCGTCAGTTTAGTAGGATCTCCACCTTTTCCCTGCAGAGTTTTCAGACTTTTCACGTACTCTTCAATCTTTGTTNCCTCGTCAGTTTAGTAGGATCTCCACCTTTTCCCTGCAGAGTTTTCAGACTTTTCACGTACTCTTCAATCTTTGTTGTACTTCCATCCCTAAAAGAGTAATACATATTTATAGATAATATTACAAACATGTTATAATAACGTCTTTCAAGTGTAATTAAAGGTTCAAAATGCTAGTGACATTCTGTTGTAGGTATCTGGGGACTGAGAATTCCCTTCGTTCTCTACACTTCGAGTATCTTCTCGGACTTTCTACGATTGCCAGCATTATTCGAGACACATGCACAGCTATTTGGGAGACATTGAAAGACATATACATGAAACCACCGACCACAGAAGAATTCATGTGCATCAGTGATCAGAATGAGATTAGAGAGAACTTCCCTCACTGTGTGGGGGCTATCGTTGGCAAGCACGTAGGAATTATTAATCCGTGGAATTCAGACCNAGAGAGAACTTCCCTCACTGTGTGGGGGCTATCGTTGGCAAGCACGTAGGAATTATTAATCCGTGGAATTCAGACCGTGTATATTTTAATTACAAGAAGCAATTTTCTGTTGTACTCATGGCTGTAGCAGGCAGCAATTACTGTTTCACATACATAGATATGGGTGCGTTTGATCACGAAGTAGATTCGGATGTATTGAAAGCAACTGCATTAGGGAAAAAAAATTAACAACCAAGTTTTGAATTTACCACGCTCCTCTATCTAAAGATCCCTCTGGAAAATCATTCCCTTACGTGTNAGATCCCTCTGGAAAATCATTCCCTTACGTGTTTGTGGCCGATGAGGCTTTTTCAATCAGTGCAAACTTGTTGCGTCCTTATCCTGCAAGAAACCTGATTCGACAAAAAAATTTCAACTTCAAACTATCACGAGCACGGCGTTATGTGGAATGTCTATTTGGCATTTTAACATATACATGGCGAAGTTTCCATCGTCCCATTGATGTTAGTGCAGATGTGGCACATGCCATCATTCAAGCACGTTGTTTACTTCATAATTTCGTACGAAAGAAAGACGGGTACAATTTCTATGACACACTGCCATTCACACTGGAATAAATTCCTGCCGACGGAGCGAGAGGAAGCAAACAATGGATAAACTATCAGAGATAATTTTGAAGATCACTTCTGTTNAGAGAGAACTTCCCTCACTGTGTGGGGGCTATCGTTGGCAAGCACGTAGGAATTATTAATCCGTGGAATTCAGACAGTGTATATTTTAATTACAAGAAGCAATTTTCTGTTGTACTCATGGCTGTAGCAGGCAGCAATTACTTTTTCACATACATAGATATGGGTGCGTTTGATCACGAAGTAGATTCGAANTATTTTAATTACAAGAAGCAATTTTCTGTTGTACTCATGGCTGTAGCAGGCAGCAATTACTTTTTCACATACATAGATATGGGTGCGTTTGATCACGAAGTAGATTCGAATGTATTGAAAGCAACTGCATTAGGGAAAAAAAATTAACAACCAAGTTTTGAATTTACCACGCTCCTCTATCTAACGATCCCTCTGGAAAATCATTCCCTTACGTGTTTGTGGCCGATGAGGCTTTTTCAATCAGTGCAAACTTGTTGCGTCCTTATCCTGCAAGAAACCTGATTCGACAAAAAAATTTCAACTTCAAACTATCACGAGCACGGCATTATGTGGAATGTCTATTGGGCATTTTAACATATACATGGCGAAGTTTCCATCGTCCCATTGATGTTAGTGCAGATGTGGCACATACCATCATTCAAGCACGTTGTGTACTTCATAATTTCGTACGAAAGAAAGACGGGTACAATTTCTATGACACACTGCCATGCACACTGGAAAAAATTCCTGCCGACGGAGCGAGAGGAAGCAAACAATGGATAAACTATCAGAGATAATTTTGAAGATCACTTCTGTTCTGCTCGCGGGTCCGTGCCGTGGCAATATTGTTATGTAAACATCCCTGAATAAATGGGGGGTTGTAGTATTAAAATATACAGGTTAGCTGTTTTGTTCATAACTATCTTGCAAATATAGTTATACCTAGCTGAATTAGCAGTGCGTTTCGAATTTTATGGTCATTCAATACGTACAGTGGACCATGTAAGTCAACAACCACTAATTATTTCTTTTTTATGTGATTATAGTCATCATGAGTCGTTTTGTACTACATGTATAGAAATACATTGTAGTACATTAACTCTTTGTTATGTACTATAGTACTGTAATATAAAACTATTATTATAAGGAGAAACAGTTTGTTTGTTTGTAAACTTTTCACGTAAAAAGAAACGTGCCCCGATTGACTTGAAACTGTCACTAACATATGGTGCATTGTTTCCTGAAGGACATACGCACTGTAACATTTCGCTGTGTAACATCATGTAGTCGAGCAGTGCTGATTCGAGCTTTACAAAATGAACCGTTCGGATGCCTTTTTTGACAATGCGTAGTCTACACCATCAATAAGCGATGTTAGGTTACAACAACGAATAATACGAATCGAATATATCGATGGGGATAACACAATATGCATTATTTACGAATAACTACTAAGTATTAAAGTTTGTACTACTAGCACTTATCACACTTGGATTTGATTTCTGCGTCCAACTCGGCCCACGTTTCTTCCACTACAGACGCATATACCAACATCCGAGAATCTCTCTTCTCAGCTACTGTTTTTATATTATTCTTTGTATCTTGTATCGTACACACGCGTGTGTTTTTGCACCTCCAGTAGGATCACTTCACTGTCTAATTCAATTTTACATACAAGAACACTCGCTGCACAACAACGGCAAGATGTATTACACCACAATAGGCTGGACGTTAGTGAGGCGTTTTTCCCCCGCGCGTGTGGCCGCGAGACGACACGCACGCGTGCAAACACGCCGGCCAAGTGGACCGGACTGCGTTCTCGGGCGGGCGACCTTGAACACGCGTCTCCTACACCCTTTCTTCAAGGCGTTGGTGGGGGGGGGATTTCTGCTGCGTCTGGCCGCTTTCATTAAAATTACTGCCGTCTATATATTTTTGGCCTGTTTACACGTTGCCACACAGCGCGAAATCACGCACGCGTGGTCTTAGCCTTACAGCATCACCAGCTCTACCAATGGGAAAAGAATGAGGTCAGGAAGTGATGCGAACATTTTTATTAAAGACGTGAAGGACAGAACGTGGGCAGGGAAGTGTACGCCAGGGGAATATGGTGGCACGAGCGACCCGGTGTGAGGGCTCTCTTGCCGTTGACGTGACGCCGCACTAACAGCGGAGCTCTGTCGTAGCAGAGAGCTGGAGCCTCGCCGCACGAATATTGGCTTGTCCTCGAGGGGACGTCGGCAACGCGAGGGCGCCGCCCGACGTCCTAGGAATCCGAGGACGTAGTAATCCTCGCCAGGCGAGCCGTCGAGGAACAGCATGTTAAGGAGTATCCGTTCCCGCCCTCTTGGATTCTCACTATTTCTAACAAGTTCCATTTAAGAATGTTTATCGACATTTTTTCGCGTGACGTAACATACGTAACAGCTTCCATAGCTTTATCAAAGTATTACAAACCACAGTCTCGAATAATTTCTGACTTGTAACTGCCGGCTAGAAATAAGTAATTTTCGCTTACAGGCGGTTACAGAAATTATACTGGCAAAACAGTAGTATTCAAGCAATGCATGTTTTAGAACACGAGCGAAGCAATGTGTTATGCTTGGTTGACACCCAAAATCAAATACAATGTCTGTGATGCTAGTTACGGCGAAAAGTTAGTAAATCCAAGATGTCGGGGACTGATTCCCCTTAAGGTCATCACCGCTTGCCACGAGAAAGTCCAAAATGATACCGCCATCACCTCCTTCTTTCTCACTAGAAACTACAGTTACATATACGGTACTTTAACTGCGCCTCATACGTAAACAAATAATAAATGTACACCTACACAAAACACTGTTCAACTATTAAACTTTTTGGTCAAATAATATTTTTCTCTACATATTTCACAGTTATTTTTTTTCATGATCATAAGTCTAAATATTAAAATTTTACTTTTTTTTTTCATCACAAATAAAATGAAGTCAAAAATTAAAAAAACGTGGGAGATAGGCATACATTTTCTCAATACATAAAAAAAATTTAAACATAAAGTTGTTTTGCAGTTATACAGAGAGAGCCACAAACAAATAATGAAACAATTACTTCAATATTAAGAATTCTAAATGAGGAAAGAACGTTTCTCAATGGGACTATGGTGTATTTAGATGTATGTTCAGTGTACATTCCTTTATTTCCGCAAAAGAGTTAGATTTTATTCACATTGTCTTCTAAAAAAATTAGAAGTATCGTGAAATTCTCTTATCATTATGTAAACAAATGCAATATATCGTTTACAAATTGAGCAGTAAAACATTATGCATATTTTCATATTCAAAATCCTTAACTGTTCAACAAATATCATTTTTGTGAAAAACAAAGGAAAGTACTAAAATTAATTTAATAACTAAGTATATATTTGGCTAAAACCATAAAATAAATTACGAAAAAAATATTTAAGAAATGTTACTTAAGGCCAACGAAGAGTACATAAAAGCAGTTCTGAAGGTTTTTTTTTTTTTTTTTCAATAAGCGGCTCAGTATCAATATGTATAATTTATTGATATGTCTTCTGTACATCATATATAAAAGTTTATTACATAAAATAAATAATACAACTTAATTATTTTATAATATTAGATAGAAAAATAATTTGTATGGCTGTTTCTTAATTGAACAGTTTTGAAATAGCGGGTAATTGATAAGGAAACTGAATGTCATGTTAACATTTATGTTTGCAGTGTGGCTTGGCGAATGAAATAAGTTCGTTTTCGACGTACCCACTGGCAATAACTATTGGCGCAAAGTGTAAAATTTAAATTTCTAGTGACACCACGATACAATTTCATCGAAGTATACGTTACTAACCATAAAGTTTATAAACTCATGATATGACAATGCTATTACTTACAAGCTCGGCAATAGTACACGTGGCAAGAAAAAAGTGATTAAGCGTCGCCTTCGAAACTGTCAAATCAAATGGAAACCAACGCAGTTTCCATTTTTTTTAAAATAATTGTATAGCTAAGCAAATATTAGCTTTCAAGTAAGATTTCTTCAAATTTTTAAATATTAACTAACGTTCTTTCAGAAAATGAGTTATTATGTTATCGTTTAGTACAACTACCCACACCGTATCGTCGTAAATGTACTGAAATCAACCAGTTTGTGGTTTTTTTTTGCAATTTCATATATTCTTGTACAGCTATTTTTTTTCCATTTGTAGCACAGAACATATTTCCAACAACTCGTTCAACTCGTGAAAAGTCGAGCATGTACGATTTAATAATTGACCCCAGCCAGGAGAATCCGTTCACATTATTCCACATGACGACCGTTAGTGCAAGAAAATATTATAAACTACGTCTTATAACAAATTGATTTGCCAATTTAAAACATTACCATTTCGTCTTCGAAATTTTTATCACAATACACACCTACAGCAATATTAAAAAAAATATTTATACATTGGAAGCCTTGTTTGTTTAAAATAGAGGCAATTCTTTTACTTAGGTGGATGTACAAAATGGACATAGCTGTGAGTTCTCCTATTGACTTTTATTATAATTATATTTACTACGTTATATTGTTGCCTACCAGGTTAACCTAACCTTTAATGCTATTTTTGTTTTTATTTTATAAACTGATAAATGTTCAGGAAAAAAAAATGCATAAATGTTTAAAATAAAATTCTACCGTGTATTTCGTTTATAGCTTAGTTTCAGAAAATCATGAATTACTGACAGGACGTTACTTAGCGTGACAAATACTTGATGATGCTTGAATTAGAGGAAGAAAATGTAATGCCCCTTTATCACACCACCATACAAATGGAATGGTAACACCACATCCTTAGATTTCCAACTACCCCGCTAATAAGTTGTCAAATAATCATGATTTACTTCTCTCCCTAGTAGCTATGACCCAAATTGGAAAGTAAAAACAGCAGTCGCTGAAATCACTTAGAAATTTTTCACTAAATGCCATGTACATCCTAGTTGGTCACAAGAACTTTAAATACGGGAAAATTAGGCACTGAATTTCTGGATTAGGCACGTGTAAGTATCCCATTAAGTGATCAAATACATAGAGTATTAAGTATAAAAAGGGGGGGGGGACATGTGGTGCCAGTGTAACAGACCCTGGTTCATAACACCTTCTCGTAAGATAATTGACATTAAAAAACGAAAAAGTTTTTCTCAATTAAGGAAGGTGGCACTCAAAAAAACACAGAGGTAACAACACTTCTACAGACACATTCACCAAGTGACATATTAATAGCTATAAATGAAGGACGGTGTTATTTCGCTCAAGCGCACAAGAGACCTATAAAACCTAAAATATTATTAATCTAAGACTACCACCAAATATCTACCACCCGGAGCGATTTTGTTACTATTGAAACAACGTGTGTTAAGTTTTGCGGTAGCTTAGAACCCTTGCGACGTACACAAAAATTTCGCACCATAATTAATAATTCTTCGCAATTATAATTTGCTAAATTAATTGTATATATACCATTTAGACGCTTCATCAACGAATGAAACGCGGACTCCTTTCCCCAGCTTTACGCGAGGAGTGCAGAATTTTTCACCACCACGCCAAGCCTTTTTGTTAGTTATATCGAGATTACGACGAGAATGGCCGCTATTCCGAGGTAGACCATAATGCCGCAATATGCAATAACCATAAGGCCGACTTTCTTCGGACGCTTTTCTTCTCCCGCGGGAAGCTTATTGCGGATTCTTGTCTCAACCTTCCCCGTCTTTATGGTCACGCCGCCTCGGCCGTAACGCGCGCTACATGGGTATAAACTAGCAGATAATCATTTGCCGAGAGCAGAGCGGCCTCCGGAATGGCGGCCGCTCCCGCCGGTTTAAACTCTGGCGGAGTTTTCAAAACACGTGACGAAGGAAAACACCTCACCCCTGCAGACACGACGAGCCAGGCATGCCATGTCCGTCGCGTATTATTTATAAGTGTTTACATGTAAACTGCCGCACGCGTAAGACAGGTTTCCTTACTGTACGGAAATACGCGAGAAGCATATTTTATGTACGGAACACTTTGCTCGTAGCAGCAGCTTTATGGCTTTAGCTCTCAGGTCGCTATTGTGGTGAACTACCGTCACCTACGAAACTAACAATAACAAGCTCGTTTTTATTTATTGCGTAACATTCTTACTTTCAGCCGTTACGGTAAATGGGGTTAAACTTGTCTTGGCCGAAGAACTATCCGAGAAAAGTTTTGCAAGTTTTAACGTTTATAAAACTTGTCACGCAGAATTTTAAATTGTCGTTAACTTGCAGCGGTGGGTAGAACAAAATAAAGGACGTCAAAATTTTAGTTAAGAAATGAAGTGTAAACTGCACACATGCATATAATGATATGCGAAGTTGAAATAAGTGCTTATAAGAATTTTCAGCTTCGTAAGAATGAAAGCACCACATGCTCTTGGAAAAACATATGCGCAGTCTTACAGTCATGTATTTGGAAAAACCTAATAATTATTTGGAACGTACAGCAACATGCGAAGGGTAGAAATGAAAATGCGTCGTAGTATCAATATTAAATTGCGTGCAGTTATACAGCAAAAAAACCATTTTGCAGATTACATGATATATCAAATGCGTAACAAATCGTGTCGTAGAAAAATACTTTAACTGGTAATAATTACGCATATGGAAATTCTCTAAATTTGCATTTATCAGTGTGGTTACGAAAATGATACGGAACGACTATGAACATACAGAATGTTGCCCTTGAAAGTATAGTTTCTTCATTCAATCATTTCTGTTACGGGCTCTGTAACACCATTGTAATGTAAGTCATTTTTAGTGCGTGAACTCTTGTTTCTAAATAGACGATTGACATAATAAATATTATTCAAAGCAGATGTTGATCGTTTAGAATTACAGAACTATAAAACACAAAATTTTTGTTAGAACTTCCGCCCACTGGTAAGGTAGAAACTTCTCTGTGTGCAGAAGAACTGAAGCAATAGTTTATTGTAAGACTACTAAGAATTTTACGTCGTTAGCGTGCATAGTTCTTAAATCATTAGGTTTCTTTGCAACTATCTAAATTATTTAGTTCCGTCAAGTGCTGAAGGGCACTCCCAGTCGACATTACTTTGGAGTCCATAACAATCTTCCTTTAGTATAATAAAAGAATCTCGAAGTTGTACAATAAATCTGTTAAGATCCGTACATTATACAAGTTAGGTTTTAGTCCAGTTTTTCAGTATACACTCGCAACGTAAATTCCCACAAAAATTATTTCACTACTTTATGCATCATTAATGTTTATATTAGCTCTGGAACGAGAAACATCGGACCATGTAGCGTAGAGCAAACGCTCCGTAAGTAATTTAATTGCAAATAAATAACTTCGCAAAGGCTAAGCGAAGAAAAGGCTGCTAAGCTCACGTGGTGTTTGTTACGTTTCAGGTGCATGTTCGAAAACGGTCAAATTTTCGAATAAACGAATAATTATTTAATACGAAATCTTCGCACTGGAAGACAGTTTCGCATGTCGCGTGATTATTTAAATGTTATAATATAGGTATTACGTTCTTCGGATAATTTTTTTTCAACGCCCCGCCAATTTTCTACATCCGGATTGATACGGCGCTCTTTTCCATTAGCTTTTTCGGGATTGTTTACAAACTGAACATTTAAAAACGAACGGAAATGACCCAACTCATGGACAATATTCCTTGTAAAAAAGTGAAACTCCATGTTCGAGTTCCGAGTTAATGTTCCGGTAAATTAAAATTTCCAAACTCGTGCAGGACACGAAATGGTCAGGTTTACTACTCTAGGAAAACAAGTTTTCTATGTAGAGACGATTTCACGTAGTAAACATTGGCGAAAAAATTTGCAAATCAGGAATAAACGANAAAACAAGTTTTCTATGTAGAGACGATTTCACGTAGTAAACATTGGCGAAAAAATTTGCAAATCAGGAATAAACGAAATACACACTTCTGACTTATTAACTCGATCTCTTAATACAAACGTGTGTTGCAAATACCGGTAGTTCGTGGTAAGGAAGACATGTGAAGTTGAGAAACTTAACACACTTAATGTAGTATCTAAACAACGTTGCCCTTCTTGTTAAAAAGGAGTAGTTAAAGGGAAAACAGAAAATTAAATTCTATAAGAAAGTGAATATAACCAGTTAACAAAAGTGTTTATTCTCCTTAAAAATATGTCTTAGCAGACTAATTTCCTTGTTATATAACTGAGATAAATTTGGCAGTAAGTATACATTTCTGTATATTATTCCTTTCTCAACATTAAACATTGAACTAATCGAACGTCCTGATGATTAAACGAGCGGGGTTTAGTAAGAGCACCTGAATAAAACAAAACGACCACACCAGAAAAATTTAAAAATTATTACATCAAGAAAAATCTGTTGGGTATAATTTTATGACAAGTTTTATCCAGAGGATTTAATTATAAATTTAGACAACCCCCAGTACTGCGATGAAATAGTTGTTCTTAGCCATATTGAAGAACTTTAAAATGTCCAGTTATTTAGCCTACTTTCATTGGCAAAATATGCTAATGCAATCATGCAAATGTCTCTCAGCGATATATTGCCTCCCCTCCCCCCAGTAAATTTTGAACCCATCAACCAAATTTCACCAAACTCAGTACACATAGATTCCCTAGTAATTAAATCCGGATTTTATAGTTTAAGGCCACTGCCGGAGCTTATTTTCAAAATGGTAGCCATGTTATTATTTAGATTGTCATTTCATATCTCGAGAACCATTCAACCAAATTACACTAAATTCCGTATTTTGACAGTTCATCATGTACATATTTAATTTAGTAAGGTGGGTTGTTATTGATGCGCCATTTTCGAAGTTAGCTTTACATGGAAAAATTAAGCTTTTTTTTTTAAATCTCAGAAACCACCCAATGGATTCCCGCCAAATTTCGCAGGTAGCTATTACTATGTAAACTATGTAAGGCCATGAACATTGCCTTGGATCTGATATGTTTATTTACCATGTGATCGATGGGAGAATGTGAAATTTTAAGCAACGTAAATGTTACTAACGTGTTAATTCTTACTACAATGTGTATGAAACTAACATGAAATAAATAAATCTTACTTAAAAAAATAAACGTTACGCTTCCAGTATTTCATTAAATCATGTAGTACTTTTCAAATATATTGCTCCAAATGCATGCCATAAAAGAATTCTCGTATACGCTCTAATCTATAATGGAAGATTCTAACGAATGCATTGCATGAGAGTAATAGCATACCACGTAAGCTGCTAATATAGCAATGTTTGCGTCGCTACGAAACACAGTTGGTAATCATACTAAGTATGTGACCCTTTCGTGAGCAAATGTAGGAATCATACCATGGATGTATGGGGGGGAATAATATAACTTCCACGCTTCACAATTATAAGAATAAACTGATGTAGTAAGTTTGCGAATAATTTTTTAGGGTGCATTACAGTCCGTGAGTCTGTTAAAATATACGTGATTTACATCGCAGTCTCAACGGTCTATTTAAAAAATACTCATTTGACCTGAAGCAAGCTAGCTATACAACATTTAAAGTATGCATCTGTTATGAGTAGCAAACAAAAATAAAAAAAAATCAACAAAATATTTTCCCAAGTGAACTGTGAGCTTGGAAAAAGTTCGAGTTCTCCAAACTAATGATACGCTCTAATCTTTAATCAGCGAGAATTGAGTCAAATCAGTGAAAACAGTGAGAATTGAGCAACTGATAATCGGTGCCAGATAACTAATTAATATAGTGGTTGAATTTCACGAACTTATTTGTGATTTTCCATTGAATGTCAAGAATGTAACTGCAATAAATCTCTTGTTCCGAGTTAATTTTCTTGATTCGCCTGTCAGCAGTAGCTTATCAACTGACATTCAGTGAAAGATTTTTCACTGATTGATATCACTTATTTGGATTTAGAGTGTACGTGACAGCAATCCCGTAAAAATAATACACTCTTGATTTCAGTGAGCGGAATTCAAGATCGTGAGGATTCCTAAAACTTTAAACTGGATTGTGCTACTTTGGCTACCATTCCCAATCCATTCCATTGTCCCGCCAACTAGTAACACTGTTCAACTGAAATTTCACTGACGAGTTTTTTCATTCATTGAAATTACTGATAATGTGTAAGAGCGTGCTACAATTTCAGCGTCCTTTTAAATATTAATGGCGGTTTTGAAATACAGCATCAAGCCATAGTTGTAGTGTTGATGCTTCGAAGAACAAAACACGAAGCTAACAGAAGAATTAAATTGTATCTTTTAAACGTAAATGCAATTGATCTGTTTGCACAGACTGCGTTCCAGTTCGAATAAGGTCCTTTTCTGTAGTTGTCTGGAACGTGGAAAACACTTGTACATTTGACACCTAGTTTCTGTGCGGTAACGTCAGTATAGCGTGTTCTATTTCTAGTGCGTGTCTTGCGTAAAGTACCCGAGATTGTGCTGCTAATTTAAATCGTCGGATATCAACGCATAGGCTGTCCACGGTACGGTGAGCGCTTTTCAGGCCCTAGTTACTTTTTTCTTTCAGACCTTTTTTAATCCTTCAACCAACTGTTTAAATAAATATTGCCATGTAAGTAATAAACTCAGAGTGTGTATTCCACCGCAATCGAAAGTTAACGTCTAATGCTAAAATTAAATATATTTGTTGACTATTATTCCAAATGAGAGGGCTTTCAAAAGTGCTCACTTTACCGGGAATCGCATATACATGTCCATCACTGTAACTGGTAGTGTTTGACGACAGTTCTCTATTAATGCTTCGGTAAGCTATAAGTATGTATCGATTTTGGCATACTGGGCCAACAAACAGTTTTTGCATGATACGGTAATCGAAGCTACGAGCCGCCTACAAGTAAAGGATTTTAGATTCGCTTTGTGTAGTTTAAGTCGAGCAACTATGCGAAACACAATCCACTCAGTCATTTATAAACTCTTTTTTTTTTTTTCGTGAAAAACCTTGTCGTGAGTCTCGCATATTTTACGGAGCGGGCACCGCGGTTGTTCGATACACCGACTTCGAAATTTCACCGTACAGCGGCAGCTGTCACATCGCGAGTAAGGTTCTTCCGCGTCACTCATGTTTACGATACGCCTAGAAGGAGAGCGGAGGGCATCCTGTCTATTTCATGACGTCACCTGGTTCCCTGTCTCGCTTCGAATCCAGTTACATCGGGATAGAAATAAAATGTATTTGAAGGCAGGAGAGAAATAAAAGCGTTTTCCGCAATGCATAGATGGAAATGTCGGGGTGGGTAGCAATAAAAAAATCCTGGACTCCAGAAGCGAAAGGCTGAAACGGGGGGAAAAAATAGAGGGATTTGCGGAGGGGGTAGTTTATTTGATGGTAAACAGCGAAGGCTGGTTAAGTTCGTGACGGGGTGCTGGGGCTTCGGTGGTGTTATATAGGGGGATGAAAGGGTTCGAATGCAATGCCAAACCGTCCTTACCGACCGCCCGAAACTCCACCCACTTCTTTTCTTTCTCCCTTTTATTTTATCTGCGGCCCAGCGGCGCGATAAATAAGGGGCCCCGGGGCGGCGTGTGGAATTCAGGTCGCGTGCGCCACGAATCTATCCTGGCCGGCCTGCGCGGAAAGCGGCCTCAGCGAAGATATCTTGGGCTCTCCGGAGGCACACGTGCTCGTGGGAAGCGCATTGTCGTGGGGGACCGCCTCGATGTACGCTGGCGTGCGGCAGACATATATTCCCCTCTTTTGTTTAGTTGGCGGCGGAAACGTTCGGTGGTTTGCGAAGTGAAGCTCTGCTCTGCACGACTTCGTTTCAACTGGGGATAAAGATGGATTTTCAGTTTGTCAGCAAGTAGCCTATCTAATTCCCATGGTTACAAGTGCACGAATGTCACGAATTTTTTTTTGGCATAAGTCTAGACTTTTCAGTCCTTTACGTACTGGGGCCTCTACCCCACTGTAATTTTCTTTTGTACGGAATGAGGCAAAAGTCACGCGTCACAAGGATTTAGCGTGAACTGTTATCATTATCACACGTAATTACTTTGGATTTAAATGACTTCATTCATTCCTTGTAGATACAGCAATTAGTGACATGAATTGTATGTTAACAATAAATGAACGTGTTAGTGTAGTTTTCCTGTATGGAGCACCAAGGGTTACATATCGATGAGTTAAAGAAGCATTTAACAGGCTGAATCTATTTCAGTGGATCAATAATTCAACTGTACGATGGTTAATCAATCACTTTAAAGAAACATGAAGTGTTGCTGATCGCTATAGAAGTGGAAGACCGAAGAGCGAAATCGGCCAGAAAACGCAAGCATCTTTTAAGTTACTGATTAACCATTTTTGAGTTGACTAACTGATCCACCGTGCTGGATTATTACAGTTAAATTCTTCTGCAACTGACCGAGGTGTGGCGCTTGATGTTCCATACGCAACACTATGCTGATTCGTTCATGAATTGTTAACTTGGAATCAGTGTCAACAACTGCTACATCTGAAGCCAATCAAAAAGTCAGCCAGTTTAAACTAAAGTAACCAAGTTGGTATGGTAACGATAACAGTTCACCCTAAAACCTTACGATGCAAGACTTTTGCTTCACTTTGTATTTGTTCAAGGAATTCTCTGGAAACGAATTACCAAATATATTTCTGTAACAATGTAAATAAATTTGAGTAAATTTCACAAAACATTAGTGCGGAATGTGTAAAAAGTAATGCTGAATTGTTTTAACAATGTAATGATGTGATCTTAAAATACATTATAAACACCAACAATTTGCATTTTTTTGTAAATAATGTGTTGTAAATATACAATTTTTTAACTGAAGTGTTGCATGATAATATTTGGCAGCCAGTTTCTAACAAATTTATTGCAACTACAGATTTTTTTTTTTTTTTACTGCGCTGTTCATTCATTGGCTGCTACCATGGTGAGATATGGCTTCTCCATTGCGTAACTTGGCAACACATTACACAAAACTGAAATTTCACCTTATTTTTCACTGGCTGAAGAGCCGTTCAAAGGGTGCCCATACAACTGTGGACCAGTCATAAAATAAACACGTGTCCTTGAAGTCCTACTTGTCATGGAAAGAATTTGTAAAATCCACGGGCCTGTCTTTCAACGCATCATTGTGAAGCAATTTCCAAAACCATGCTTCCTCTGATTTACCTTTTCTTGAACTGCCTACATTTTGACGCGAACACCGAGTGGCGTATTAGTTGAAGCGTAAACAGCAAATCATGAATAGTAGGTCCTTAGTTCAACCTCCTGGGAAAGGGTACAGAAATTTTTTTATTTGTGGTCAGCATCCTTCTACCCATTACATAATCCTGAGCATGGGTTAAAAAATTGCCACAGGTAAAATATCTTCAGCCCTGCCGGAAATATCATCCATGAGCTTTTGCAATGATGTCCTGATGGTTGAACCTGGATATCATATATCCTAGACCTATTTTAATTCTTGCGAATCACCATAATGCAACTGATCGTGACAGCGGAAGTTTACCTTCTAGTTCTAATTTGACAGCCAACGAATTCTTTTTTACTAAAAGCACACCACACACCCTTATATGTTTGTCGTTGTTAGCTCTACATTAATTCACTACATTTGTGTACTAGAAGGAATGAAATTAGATGAATATATAATTATTTGGAATTTATATAAAAAAAGACCTTACAACAGTAGTAGAATTTTTATGTATGCTTTGGAACAATGATGGGCGGCGGTGGAGCGTAGCAGCTGTTTAATGCACTGTTATTCCGGTCGCTCGATGGCCATTTTACGTCAAAATTTCCCCTTTTTCGCTTGAAATCAACCTATTTTCCCTTAAAATTTCCCTTCTTCACTAAAAAAATCACCAATACCCTACCCCACCCCAAACGATCCACCGAAAGGACTTTTCGATCCATTGGATAGATCTGGGGGATCGTTATCGAGGGCAGAGCAATAGCGGCCATATTGGTTTTACAGGCATAGGATATGCCAAATAAATACACAGGGGTCGGAGTCAGAGCTGACGGTCCCCCCACCCCCCCAAATCATGGTTCTGTCAGCCATATTAGTCGCCATATTGGTTCCAGGTGACCTTACCCTTTGACATTGACCCTGTGACCTTTAATGTCCTTAAACTCGAAACATTCGAAAAATTAAAAAATTCAAACAATTATAAAAATTTCCAAAAATTTATTTAAAACATTTATTTGAATTTATTTACATATTTATTTTAAAATATATTAATTAAAATTTAGAATGTTTGTCCTCAGAGGGGATGGAGTCCAAGAGCCAACCAGCCACCATGTAATGACGTCATCATGCCATCATATTGGATCCAAGTGTCCTTGATTTTGACCAATGATCTTGACCTTGACCCCATGCCCATAACCTTGGACTAAAAAATCTCCAAAAACAAAAAAAAATGCCTTTAAATATATAGATTTCCTTTAAATATATATAAATATTAATAAAACTATTACAAATGTTATAAAAACATTGTTAAAAAGTTTTTCTTAAAATTACATTTTTGGAGATTGCCAGACCCCCTCCAATCAATTACATTATATTATCATTCCCTTTCCCTAATCCCTCACATTTGGTCATTCTACCGAATGAACACCGCCCGCCATATTGGTTTTTTTTTGTTTAAAATTTGTTTACATATTCGACACCTAGGTGGCACTGATAACTTCGACCACCATGTTGCATCTGGGTGACATTCACATTGACCTCACATCTTGACCTTGACCCTGTGCCCTTAACCTTGGATAACATTGAACCCAAAAATATACTAAAAAAAATTTAAAAATTAAAAAAAAGTCCGAAAAATAAAAATATTATTTAAAGACCTTTCGACCAATTTTGCAATGTTTCCATCAATNACATTTGGTCATTCTACCGAATGAACACCGCCCGCCATATTGGTTTTTTTTTGTTTAAAATTTGTTTACATATTCAACACCTAGGTGGCACTGATAACTTCGACCACCATGTTGCATCTGGGTGACATTCACATTGACCTCACATCTTGACCTTGACCCTGTGCCCTTAACCTTGGATAACATTGAACCCAAAAATATACTAAAAAAAATTTTAAAATTAAAAAAAAGTCCGAAAAATAAAAATATTATTTAAAGACCTTTCGACCAATTTTGCAATGTTTCCATCAATCAGCACCAAATGCACTCCAAACAGAACCTCAATCAGCACCACAATCACCAATCCTTCGAACAATCTCAATACTTCGATCACTCCTCCTTAATCTTCGATCAATACAAATCCTTCGATCAATCCCAATCCTTTGATCAATCCCAATCTTACAATCAATCCCTATCCTTCGATCAATTCCAATCCTTCGATCAATCCCAATCCTTCGATCAATCCCAATCCTTCGATCAATCCCAATCCTTCGATCAATCCCAATTCTTCAATCTATACTTCGATCAATCCTTCTGTTTGCCCCAACACACATGTATATAATTTATATTCGTTCGCCAACTGTCTGCACTTTTGTAAATGTCGACATAATTAATATTTTGTATACAGTTCACTATTCATGCATTTTTACACTACAGACTTCATTAATATTCTGTATGCGGATCTTTCCAATAATAGTTGAGTTCTCATAGTACCATTTTCAAAATACGAGGTATAAAAGAATACACCAGTAAAAAAATTAAATCACAATTATTAATAAACAAATATTATTTTGTAATTAAAATTTCAGAAGAATGAAATTCATCACATTATTTGAGATAATTCCTGACCTTCAGTTCACTAATGATTAAAGACATCTCGTTAATGTGCAAGAAATCTCCACCTTGTTGGAAAGTGGTCAAATGTCAGAGTCTATCAACAATTTCATTCGGATCTTCGGGAAATATGTAACCATTATTCTCGGCGTCTTCTGCTTTCTTCATGTCGCTTGTTGCAGCAAATGTGTTGGAGAGGTGTGTCAGTGTATCGAGAAAATCGCCATCGTCTTCAGCACTATCACTGTCTTTGTGTTAATTTTCATCAATTCTCTCGTCATGGTCATCTTCACCTCCTGTTTTGTATTCTATATTAAATTTGCTTTTCTTTATAGCAGGAGTTGTATGCTCATCAGTATTTAGAGCCGACGACCGTTTATTTTGAAGTTCGTCGACTTCACGCGAAAGTCTTGCAAGTGTACATTCCACACAAACCGACTCTACTGCACTCATTCCGTCTTAAGCATTAACTGTCTCATCATAATCGCCTGTCGAATCGGTATCCATCGATGCAGCAAGAGGTATTCCCGCCAACACTTGCTGACTCCCAGTAGACGAATCCTTGCAGATATTGGTATGTTCTATCAATGTATCGCCTTGCACAAATTGCATGCGACCAATGTCGCAATGCTTCATCGCGCGAAAAGGACTCTTCGTTCAGGCCGTTCTCTCATGTCAGCGAGCGTTTTGACCGTAGGTGAAAACACGATCACAGAATCGGCACAGAAGACAACCAGTTAGCGATGATGCAGGTCGCGGCTTCATGATCGTTGAGGTCAAAGGCAGGTCTTCGTATTCACAATTCATCTTCGTGGTATGACGAGAGAGCGCTTCCAAATCGAATGTCACCTCACGGTGTCAAAACAACAACGGTAATTTTTCTATATAAATGCGTTTCTTTTTTCCAGTAAAAAGCCTTGTTTGTGACCACAAAATGCCTTCTACCATAAAATTCATATGTAAAAAGATATGGCAGCACTGTGAGAAATCCCACATACTGGTTCGCCCCAGATGAAAACACACAGATACTTACATAACAAAATGTTACTTAAATATGCTTGATATATATAAACAGAGAAATTTGAAGTAATTTTATTTTCCTATATTTATATACACAAAACAATAAATATAATTAATTTAAAATAATTTTATAATCCTATATTTATATAAACATAATTATGTATACAATAAATTTATAATAATTTTATATTTTTGTATTTATATTATGTATAAAATAAATTAAAATAATTTGAAATTTTTATATTTGTATTTACAAATTTATGTACAGAATAAATTTCAAACAATCTTATGTTTCTATATTTTAATATACGTAATTATATATAAAATTAATAAAAAATAATTGCATACTTTAATTAATTTTTGTCTATATTTTTAAAATAAAATTTTTCAATTTTTTATGCCATTTTTGTATTTTTTGGAATTTTTTAGGTTCAATTTTATAGGTATGGGGTGAAGGTCAAAGTCATAGGTCATGACAAATGCCACTTGGACCCAATATAGTGTCCGGTTGACGTCATTACATGGTGGCTGGTTAGCTCTTGGACTCTGTCCTCTCTTATCTCAAACATTCAAAATTTTAATTTAATATTTTTTTATGAATTTTCAAATAAATTTATATTTATTTTTTAAATATATGTCTTAAGTATTATATTTATTAGGATTTTTTGATTTATTAAAGTTTTGGGTTTTAATGTAATTCAAGGTCACAGGGTCAAGGTTAAAGGTCAATGTCACCTGGATCAAATGTGCCGGCTAGGAGGGCTGGCAAACCCAAGATGGCGAACTGTCAACTCTGACTGTGTATCGATTTTGCATAACCTATGCCTATAAAACCAATATGGCCGCCACTGATCTCCCCTCGAAAAGGATCCGCCCAAATTCTTCCGATGGATCGAAAAGTACCATTTGGTGGATCTTTTTTTGCAACTGGGGGGATCGGTGCTTGTAATCGGTGCTTTTCTTTATTGGAAAAAGTAAAATTTTGTAGGGGAAAATCGAAATTTTAATGAAAAATAGGGAATTTTGGGCAAAAATTAATTGATTTTGAGGGGAATCTGGAATTTTTAAAGGAAAATGGCTTACGAGTGACCGGAATAACAGAGCATGAACATCTCCGTTGCTCCACCATCGCCCGCCATTATGCCAAAACATGCATAATCATTCTACTAACAGTCTGTTACTGCATAGCGAATAAAGTCTCAGTCGTTAATGGGTAACTAGTATTAGTTTTGCGAAGCAGCGTACGATAATTTCGTTATCTGAGAACAACTTTATATTTACATTTTGAACGTCGGTTAACAAATGGAAGGCATACAGTAAATCTTGGAGGAAAGAAGAAACGAGTCTCGAACATAATTTTCTACGTTTTGTGGCTACAAAGCAAGGGAATGAATACTTGTTGGAGTGTGGAAATGGAGTCGAGAGATTAAGGTGACTCTTACCATCAAGGTCTTGAGAGCAGATGAGGGTGAACTGAGTTTGGAGTGGCGCAGGAATGCAAGGGTGGGGGAAACGGGAGATCCTCGAGAAAATCAGCTGCATCGTCATGCACGATTCCCACATGCTAAAATCCGGGAACAACCCAGCCGGAAATCGAACCCGGTTCGCCTAGGTGAGAGACGAGAAGTCTGACTCCTACACCACCACGGCCAAATACTTGTTGGTGTTTGAATGACGTTGGACACCAGTATTTTTGTTTTAAAGAAATATCAGCGGACAATGCACTTTTCATATGTCCTTTTATTTATACCTAGATAAACACAAAAATAATTTTCAAAAGCCAATTGATATTTGCAGAGTTAAAAATGGTAGTAGACATTTTAAATCCAATAATTTTTAATCAATATAAAACGATTTTGACGACAATACTGTGCTAATCTTCGAAACTTTTTGAATAAGGTTTGTAGAGTTTATATTACTTTTTTCTGAAATGCTCGGTATAATGGTAACAAATTACTTGTGAGAGTGTTGGAGATCGCACTGTTCGAAAGAATGANAGTATTTTTGTTTTAAAGAAATATCAGCGGACAATGCACTTTTCATATGTCCTTTTATTTATACCTAGATAAACACAAAAATAATTTTCAAAAACCAATTGATATTTGCAGAGTTAAAAATGGTAGTAGACATTTTAAATCCAATAATTTTTAATCAATATAAAACGATTTTGACGACAATACTGTGCTAATCTTCGAAACTTTTTGAATAAGGTTTGTAGAGTTTATATTACTTTTTCTGAAATGCTCGGTATAATGGTAACAAATTACTTGTGAGAGTGTTGGAGATCGCACTGTTCGAAAGAATGAAAATATCAGTATTTGACCAGGAGTCTTAAATACAAAACATAAAAGATCAAATTTTGCTGGAGGCAACGATTTATTGGCAACATAGATTTCGGTGAAATCAGCTGATAAGAGCTACGAAACTCTCGTTTCAGAGTAAAGAGTTTTATGTTACCGTAATTGTTTGGTGGCAGTTATCAGAAAGGATGTTCCTATGTTCCAAAAGATGTCCTAAAATTTTAACGACGTGGTTTTATTTTATGATTAATAAACAATGAGTACATGCTGATTCATGATTCCCTAGATGGTTACGATGCCCGAAAATTGGACTAATGTTGTCTCCGATTCGATTAAGGGCCATGCTAATGGGGAAAAAAAATTGGAAAGTGTTTACCATGCGAGTAGCGTGACTCGAACTTTTACGCTGTGTCGCTTTCCTAGATCCATCATTCTCCATCGCCTTTGCTGTGCCGATTCGCAACATCAATCTCATTGGTTTCGTGAATTTTACACGCCCACCTGGAACGACAAGCAACTCTCATTCTGGAAGATAGGTAGTGGTATTTTAGAGCAGTTATTTATCCGTAGATCCGACGGCTTTATCCATATTAATCACATTATTTTGGAGAAGACGGATGTCTTTGTGAGGGTTGCACGGAAGTTTTGATAGGGGAATGAACGCATGTCGAATCAGGGTGTTGTGATTAGTTTTCACTCGTCGCCACATGGTTTTGTTTTGCTACGAAATTCTTATTTATCATTGGAATCTTTAATGTTTAAGACTGAAGCAATATGTAAATTGTGGCTTCTCTGTATTCCTAATTCGAAAGTAATAGATGTTCTGACCAAAAGTAAAACTATCAATTATTTACATACCTTTGATTTCATCCCATACTGCAATGTATGTTAGAGGCGTCTGGTTAACCAACTAACGAGCAGTGAACACTTAAAACATCGCCAGCTATCATGTAGAATATCCATATTGAGGGAATAATCAAGAACATTTTCAAACAATATTACTTGCAAAATAGCAATTTTAAAAGATTCCAATCCTAGCGTGTTTTATTAGGGCCTATGTGGCAACTTCCCAAAATCACATTCGGAAGGTTGTATGCATAGTCCTGACCAAAATCCCTCACTGTTCCGATTCGTGCATACAATAACTAACTTTTATTGTTTATACTTACGATTTCCAAGAAACTATTATATTTAATAATTATAATTATTTCACCAAACACAGGAACTATTTTTTATGGGAAATTAATATGCAAAAGTTATAAAACATACCAATGTATTCGAGGATGTGCCATTAAAACACGTATAAAAAAATTATCTCTGTTCAACCATTAAGTTATACAGTAGGAGGAAACCCTCTTGTTTATGCCAGTATATGTTCGTTAAATTAAATGCGAGAATATACGAATACATTGCAGTGTAGATTACAAAAGAGTAAGACCTATTCTACATCCCGAATGTAAATGAATTGATAACACAAATTCCTCAGTGAGTAATCAACATTTCTTGAAATAAAACGAGAATTGTTGTGGATGGAACTATAATTTGTTCTGTATTCAATGTCGCCGTTGTACAATTCACGCTACGGGCGTTTTCTAGCTGATACCTGTGAGACGAACTACACAAACGTGGGAGCGCGCAACTGTGCGTAATGTTCAATTAGGAAATTAGCGTTTTGGATTAACATCTTGATTCCCTCATCGCAGACAGCAATGAAACTGGTTGCACACTGCGCGAGACGCCACTTAGCGCAAGCTTCCAACACTGACAAACTTCCACCAGGCAAGCACAATAGAATATAAAGCGATCATCGCACATCTGAGTGAAAGTGACCGCGATGAAAAAATTTACGATGCATTAACAAAGGTAAAGTATTAAGTATTACCACATGCACTGGTAGCAGTGCTACAAAATAACTTGTTTACTTACCTCACGTTCCTCTGTCAAATGTTTAGTATTTATTGCAATAACTTTAAAATACTTAAGTAGAGAAGCCTAGAAGGGCATCATAATTAAGGGCCACTATTGATATCAAAGATATAATAATTTCTTGCCTCCATTTAGCAGTTACGGTAAAACGGAACGTTTCCAGAAGTTCAAATTTTACTAGACTTGTGTCTCGAAATTGTGATTAAAATTATTGTAAAAAATCCACTTTTATTGATAGAATCAAAACTCTCAAATTTATCGTTCATTGCAGCTCAAGTTCTCATAATGAATAGAGGGTTTCAAATCAGTTTTCATGACAAATTGATAAATTACTTTAACTACTCTAGTAATGTACTGTTTCCAATGTTTTCTGACGAATTTTAATAAAAAAACGCTTCGTCATACGGAGAAATAAATTATTAAATCAAAGTTATATAGTGAATACCTTTCGATTTAATAAAACGATGAAAACAAAAATACACGTTATATAAAACGCGTTGTAGTAATAAAATTTTTCCATTAAGAACACGGTAATTTGTCCTCTCCCTCTTAAGCACACCAGCAGGCAATGGAAAGGAATATTACGAAGCTGCAAAGGAAGGACGAAATAATATATATAATTTCAAAGAGATCAGCAATAACAGACAGTACGGCAAGGAAATAAGCTGAATAACTGAACTGCAGGGATGGGAAAGCACTCTCAGCAAGGCACTGGGTTCGTCTTCGGATGAATTTACGGAATGGTTGCCACCAGACGTACACAAGAAAGAGGTTGCCACCAGATGTACACAAGAAAGAGATTGCCACCAGACGTACACAATAAAGAGGTTGTCACGTATAATTTTGTTTGTCTCAGAGGAAAAAAAAGCCACGAAAATAATAAAGCACGACTTTGATGTGAAACACCGACATAATGTCGAAATGGAAAATATTAGTAAAATGTTTCAACAATGCGCATATTAACGCTAGAAATGCACAATGCACACATTTTATGTGAATAATTTTCTCAATACTCTACTTGTAACTGGGGCCGTGGTGTCTGAGTTGTTAGCCTGCTCGCCTCCCACCAAGGCAAACCGGGTTCAATCCCCGGCCGGCCCACTCAAGGATCTTCGCACGTGGGAATCGTTACGGACGATGCCGCTGGTCAGCGGGTTTTCTCGGGGATCTCCCGTTACCCCCGCCCCTTCATTCCGGCGCTGCTCCATATTCACCTCACTTCACTCTCACAGGCTCTCACTACCCCGATGTTAAGAGCCACCCAAATTTCTTCACTCACACTTTACTTGTCACTCACAACATGGAAAATAAGATGCTCAAAACTTACTCTATTTATAGCCATGCCCGGATGTCTGGAACTGCTGTATCTCACACACTGGTTTGTTTTGTTATTCTCTATACTTTTATTTTAACACTTCCTAATGTAAAATTCTACACGCGGCTAAATAAAATCAGATGCAAGTTTGAGAGACGAAAGTTATTAACGCGATATTGATCTGAAACGTTGCGCATAACTTCGGCAAAGGTTTACCTTCTCTATAATTACTGACTATAGTTCCTTCATTTCTTTTTGTCTTATTCTCACTTTTTTTCNCGGCAAAGGTTTACCTTCTCTATAATTACTGACTATAGTTCCTTCATTTCTTTTTGTCTTATTCTCACTTTTTTTTCATCCCACCTCGTTCCCAAATACCAACGTGCGATATTCGTGAGACAATGAGAAATGTTTGGGTTATAACTCGTGATCCTCATCAATTGATCGCAACGAATACAAGTTGGTGGTCACGAAATCGATTTAAAGCAAGGGAAAATAAATTTAAATAGTGTGATACTTATCTAATTTATCTTAAATCTTAAAACGAATTTTCATTTATGACTACGTTTGTTTTTATTTCATCAAGCACTCCGGGAGTACTTATAATGCAGCTGATTATTTACGAAAGTTGAAACTCTGTTGTGAAGCAAACAGTATTTTGTTTTTCTGCTAGAAGAAGAATTATCATTTCTTCCTATGCTGCAATTCACTGATTTTCATTAAAATATTTCACAAACTAAAAATTTTTGTACTTTTAAAAGCGTAAGTTTTCAAGCTAGTTTCCAGGAGATATTAAAAGAAAATTGTAAATAACAATTAAGTTAAAATTTTGGCTTATGTTGTGTTGTCAAGAATGTATAAAGTTAGAGGTCATTCACCGCATATTTCATGTTAAAATATAATCATCTTCGGTTACCAGACACAGCGCAACTGTAAAACTAATACAATATTTTTCAGACCAGATATAGCCAGTTATGTTCAGCGATCCACAGAATCAGTGAAGTTTCCAGAAATAGTTATTGACATGATTTTGTCACTTGAAACTCACAAATTAATAGTTCAGTGTGCTCAAGTTCTCATATAATGTTCACATGTCAAAGGAATAGAGGGTTTTAAAATCAGTTTTCATGACAAATACAGATAGTTAACGTTTCAAATTATTTTTCAAAACTAGGCGTAGGCATGGAGATCTGTACCATTTTGAATTGGAGTGGGTAGAATAAGTGAAAATACCGGTGGACAGTACATATTAATGTTTTAATGAATACAATACGTACTCTTGACTTCACTGTATATTATTGTACCTATTCACGAAAAATAAAACTCACGTCCAAGATTTGACAGTATTTTGATAATTTCTCAAAAAATTAATTTCCCGATATCATATGAAGATATTAATTTCTTACAAGCCTCACTTCTTATCAACATCCTGTATAAATAAAAACCAAGTCTCTTTTCAATTTCAATATTTTCATGAACAACTTACATATGATATTTACGCATAATCTCTGAATAAAGAAAGTATCGGAATTAATCACGAATGTTATTATTAGCTACAAAGGGAAACTCTCGGCACGAAGTAATGTAGTTTTTTCTGGAAAAATAACGAATATTACAGAAAGTGCAAGTTGTTGCTCAAATAGCTGAAGCACTTAAAACACTAACTAATTGCAAAACTGGCAAGAACTAATTTTTGTCCAGAAAAAAATGAAATCAGTTCGAAAACCTGAAACTAAACACTGGGAAATACCTTTGTAAAGCTCCTTATAATAAAATTAATACAATGAATTTGTTAATAGTTATTTTTACTCTGCAAAATATAAATAAATTTATATCAGAAGAAATAATTGCCGAATGTAACCCCTAATTGAATTTCTGATTGAGTTTCAATTATTTTGCAGAGCAGGTGGAAGTAATGTGCGTGGTAAAGTCTGAACACCGCACTAGAACACGTTTAAGCCTGAACACCGCACTTGAACACGGTAAAGCCTGAACACCGCACTAGAACATGGTAAAGCCTGAAAACCGCACTTGAACATGGTAAAGCCTGAACACCGCACTAGAACATGGTAAAGCCTGAACACCGCACTAGAACACGGTAAAGCAGAGTCAACGGTTTTAGCTAGCAAAGCACTACTGATTGAGAGTGCAGTCACTTAAAAAATTCTTGACTATGCAAAAAAAAAAGTTCAATATTGAATTATTTGTAGTATCTGACCAACTCAAGCGAGTTTATTACAGCAGAATCTAGTAAAATTGGAAAGAAATGAGCAATACTAAAGTACTAAATNTGACCAACTCAAGCGAGTTTATTACAGCAGAATCTAGTAAAATTGGAAAGAAATGAGCAATACTAAAGTACTAAATTTAACACACTGTCATGATTCCACGCGGCCGCCAAAACTTCTGCGGCGTATCACGACCATCGTCTAAGGCACAGCGTAAAAGAAATATCAACGAAAATATCCAGCCGTGCCTTTGTGGATCGCGGGATTTCCTCTACATTTCTCTCCTGATATAAAGTCCCAGTTTCGGAACGACTTTAGGATGATAACCCAGACTGTCATTTTCTCCTACCCTCCGGAAACTCTCCCTCCATTCCCTTCCTCGTTCCTCTCTTTCTGCTGGCCTACCACCGCCATGTCCCATTTTTTAAAAGCTACGGACCTGAACGTTCGCCCCGTGAAAAAGTGGGACGAGAGAAAAAAAAAAAAGAAAAGTCTTTACCCACCCCTACCTGGTATGTATGACGGTTATAAGTTAGACTGATAGGTTCCTCGGCCCTCTACAGCGATAAAAATGAGCTCCTTGCTAGGTTTATCACGATGGAGACATATTCGCAGTCGTTATCATCTTTATTATTTCCATTCCTCGTCGCACCCTTCTTTTTTTTTTTCTATATTATCGCCCCTCCCCACACTTCCTCTTAACGGTGCCGGGAGCGAATCTAGGCGCGGCGCGAGCCAATGCATATATATTACAGAGGGGCGCGTATATCGCAAGTGGAGTCGCAGCGAGTTGCTTTGCAGTCGCAGCAAGATTGCCTCGCTGGCGCCCGGCGCTTTAAGAGCCACCGAGGGGAAGGCGGAACTCGCTTTATTTCTTTCAAAAATTGTTACGCCGGAAGTATCCTGCGTTTCCACATTTCTACTGGCATCCTCGAAGAGCTTGCTCCGACGTACCTCGCCGCCCGCCGTAGGAAATTCCATCGCGGCTTAAAGAAAAGAAAACGTAAAAATTCTTATTGGCGACTGTGTCGTCCAACAGAGGAAGAAAACGTTTGAAATTGTTTTTGTTAGCAACTTTCAATCGGGAGGTATGAAATGTTTCCAGAGTCTATTTGAACTTATGGGAATTAGAATGTGCTACGTAAACTGCTAGATACAGTATTAGGCATCCGGGTTAGTTTATTCAAAACTGTTTTGGTGTATGGAAAGGAATACTAAAATGTCAAGATAAAACCTTCCCCCTCAGTTCTAGGGTTTTTGAAGGGTACATTCGATGTTATGATGTTTCAAACTTACCAGTTTACAGAATCTGTTAATGTACAGTTTGAAGTTAACGGCTTGTATAGTTCATAGTATCCATCAACATAATTCCATGTTAACGCCTTATATAGTTTATAGTAACCATCAAGAACCTTTTATGNAGTTCATAGTATCCATCAACATAATTCCATGTTAACGCCTTATATAGTTTATAGTAACCATCAAGAACCTTTTATTCAAACTAATAAAATAAATTATTTTAACGATTTTTGAAAATAATTTGACTACAAAATTAAATAATGCCATCTTATTCACCCGTTGTGTTGGTTTCTTCTCAACATTTTTAATTAATATTTTATTAAGAACAGGTTTAAATTATGTTCCTAGTAAATAACACACATTAAATCTAGTGCCATAAGTGAGATGTCTCAAAGAATAAGAACTCTTCTGNATTATGTTCCTAGTAAATAACACACATTAAATCTAGTGCCATAAGTGAGATGTCTCAAAGAATAAGAACTCTTCTGTTACAACTGATTTTTTTGTAATGAGTATGATTCTTTAAACTGTAGCAAAGGTATTCTGTGACACATAATTACAAAATTAAATTAAAAATAGGAAAATTATCTATGTCACCCAACGTCCCTTTTAAATAATGCAATCAACTGTACGGCTTGCGCAAAGTCAACTCGGGACTATACCTTCCGTTGTCGGACTAGCGTGCTGTGATGATTTTTGTATCATCCAATAAAAAGTTGTAAGGGAAAACGAGAAAGCCTTCGAGCAGGTCGGTTCTCCGCCGTTAAACCCAAGTACCACCGAATACAAAGAACATGGAATCAGAGTTCATTTCGTATAAAAATAAATTGAAGAGCAGATGTCATAAAACGGAAATCCACGCGAAGTTTATCTGCACACCCTTAATATCGCGCGAGGAGGAGATATTTACACGGCTCAGGTCGTGAGACAAACTTGGGTAGTTCCATCCCAATCCGTATCATATTCCTGTGACGTAGCGTTTCCCGGTACCCGCGCGTTCAATTCGCCGCACTCGAATGTGCACCGAGATAAGAACGGGCAAGAGTTTTCAACCTCCGGGACAGTTCCAGCGTTCCGTTTTTCGAAGGGGGAAAAAAAATCCATTCCAGTTCTCTGACACTGCANTCAACCTCCGGGACAGTTCCAGCGTTCCGTTTTTCGAAGGGGGAAAAAAAATCCATTCCAGTTCTCTGACACTGCACAGAGAAGTTTCGGGAAACAGTTTCCTTATTTCCTTTTGCTGTGGGCTTGCGCTACACATCGGAGATAAGCCTCCTTCAAGTTACGAAGGAGAGCACAGGAAGTGTCGGTATAGCATGTTCCTTACGGTTACCGCTTCCCTCTTATTACGTCTGCTATAAGTATGAGCTTGCGGCTTTGGATAGACCGTAAAAAGTACTTGCAAGTTTTCTATTGGTGCTCTGGAATTATTCTGCCTATGAAGTAAGGCGCAAACATAATTAATTATTTCAAATTTACGTTTTAATTCGAAAATGGGTGCAACAACCGGGTGAAGGGAAAGCGTCCCCAGTAGCAGCATACGTAGGGCCAACGTTGGAAATTGGTTGGCAAATGTTTTGTAGGAATTCAACATAAAATTAGCTTTGGGTCAACGTTGTTTGCCAACCAAAATTAAACCTGATATATTTAATGAAAATTGTGTTAGAATAAACAATAAAAAATATATATATACATAAAGAATATAGAAAAACTGTTAAAATAGAGAATGTGGTGCTTTTAATTTGTTGGTGGAACGTTGGATAGACGTGTGAAAGAAAACGGTTGGTGTTTTGTAAATGTGTGCACATTGAGCCAGCATTGTTTTCCAACCAAAACACAACCTAATCTCCTCAGTACCCACCTTGGTTGGCACTTGGTTGGAAAGGTTGGCTATAATAATAAAACGTTGGCTGAACGGAAAATGGCAACGAAAGTTTCCTACCATGAAAATGTTACGAGATTTCTTAGCGGCCTCCAGACAACGATGTAACTAAATCAGAAAATGTCATAACCTATTGAAATTTGAATATTAAATGGTTGGTTTTTGTTTTGGTAAACATACTGTTGGCGATATGCGTGTATTCATCTGCTGGGACAAGGTTGGGCAACCAATTTTTTAATGTAAAACTACACAACAACATCTTTGAATGAAAACAGTGCCACTTTCTTGTATGTTATATAATATGAAGATACTTCATCACCTGCGATATTTCTTTTTTAAATATGATTATTTGGTTATATGTCATAACAATGTTGGGAACACAACAGTTGGTAATTTGTGCTAACTGTTAAGTTGGGCCAACATAGTGTAACAAACACTATGCAAACATTGGTAATTACCGTATTTATAATTAAATAAAACCACATTTGTGTATTTTTTTAAACTACATTTTTAATTCACAACTCATGTTTTATTTTTAAATTTACATTTGGTATTTAAATATATTTTGGCCCAACATTCTGTAATCAACATTATTACAACAAAAGTAGTTGCCATATTTTGAATGAAATAACACTATAATTTTGTATGATTGTTTAAAAGCAATATATTTAGCACACAAACAATGTCTTATTTAAATTTACTTCGTTGGTGATGTGTTTTGGTTACTTGTCGGAAAAACATTCTGTGGTCATTTTGTATGTAAATTTATCTTGGGCCAACATTGTGTAACCAAAATTATGTCAAACAAGGAAATTTGCCTTAAATGTGGTGAAATAACACTATATTTTCGTATGATTGTTTAAAAGCAATGTTTTTTAACACACAAACCATGACTTATTTCATATTCGCTTCATTGTTTATAGACTTATTTACTTGTCGGAAAACCAACCATCGACATTTGGTGTGTACTGTATTCCTTTGTTGGGCCAACATTGTACAATCAACATAAATTCACTAAACGAAAATAATCATTTTAAGTGGAAAAAACATTAATTTTCACAGCATACAAATAATTTCCAAATGTAAATTTTTATTAAACTATGTTTGGTTCCTCATGTGTTTAGAATAAATTGGCTGTCTTTGGTTGTGTTTTGCTCATTAGCTGGAAAATATATTCTTGTAACTCGTAGGTTTTAAATTCAGTTTCAGAGTATTAAAATCTGACTTCAATATTTAAAAAATAGAATACAGTATAACAGACTGCAAAATAATCGTATGATATATTTTTCATCAACGACTAAGGAGTAACAATAGTGTAATGGAGAGAACAACGGGCTGCTTTTCAAAGGGGCGCGAGTTCGAATGCGATCTCCACCAATGGAATTATCAGGTCCTAATGTAAAGAGGGATGTGATGAAAAACAGTAGGACTAACGTATTTTTTTATGTTTTTTATTTGCGGGATAAATCGATTAAAACACTAGTGTCTGACGTTGGCAGTACGTTTTTGATTAGTTGGCAATATGTTAGCAATAACACATCTTAGCAAAACATTGCCAACTGTGGGTAAATAACTGTGTGAATGCCTTTCAAAAAGAGAAAAAATATTAGTTAACAAATGATAAAAAAAACTGCGAATAACCAACGTAATAACAACCTTTATTAGTGGTCGCGTTTCTTTCATATTAGATTTGCATATGTTGGGAAATGAACAAAAATTATTGGTTTGCATGCTGTAAGAAATATAACTGATTATGGTTGGTATCCAACTAATTACATGATGCTGGGCGAGCGTAGTTCCGAGTGTCATTTTGATGTCCAGCCAACGTAAATTTTCCAACGTTGGCCCGACATTTAAGCAAAGGTTTGATTAATTTTGGCCCCACCAAAAAATTCTACAGGGGGTATTTTATCCCCTCACTCTCTTTTTATCACTCTTTGAATTGTTGGTGGAAGGACAAGGGCAGGAATGTAAAAAAATATATTTCAATGTTATTTAGTGTTTACCTCATAACTGTCCTGTCAAGAAATATGACTTAACAACTTGCATTTGATTCTGATAATGGTGTTTCTTCGCCCAATAATTAAATAATGAATTAAGCGTTTTTTAAAATTNTCAACCTCCGGGACAGTTCCAGCGTTCCGTTTTTCGAAGGGGGAAAAAAAATCCATTCCAGTTCTCTGACACTGCGCAGAGAAGTTTCGGGAAACAGTTTCCTTATTTCCTTTTGCTTGCGCTACACATCGGAGATAAGCCTCCTTCAAGTTACGAAGGAGAGCACAGGAAGTGTCGGTATAGCATGTTCCTTACGGTTACCGCTTCCCTCTTATTACGTCTGCTATAAGTATGAGCTTGCGGCTTTCGATACACCGTAAAAAGTACTTGCAAGTTTTCTATTGGTGCTCTGGAATTATTCTGCCTATGACGTAAGGCGCAAACATAATTAATTATTTGAAATTTACGTTTTAATTCGAAAATGGGTGCAACAACCGGGTGAAGGGAAAGCGTCCCCCAGTAGCAGCATACGTAGGGCCAACGTTGGAAATTGGTTGGCAAATGTTTTGTAGGAATTCAACATAAAACACTATGCAAACATTGGTAATTACCGTATTTATAATTAAATAAAACCACATTTGTGTATTTTTTTAAACTACATTTTTAATTCACAACTCATGTTTTATTTTTAAATTTACATTTGGTATTTAAATATATTTTGGCCCAACATTCTGTAATCAACATTATTACAACAAAAGTAATTGCCATATTTTGAATGAAATAACACTATAATTTTGTATGATTGTTTAAAAGCAATATATTTAGCACACAAACAATGTCTTATTTAAATTTACTTCGTTGGTGATGTGTTTTGGTTACTTGTCGGAAAAAAAAAATTCTGTGGTCATTTTGTATGTAAATTTATCTTGGGCCAACATTGTGTAACCAAAATTATGTCAAAAAAGGAAATTTGCCTTAAATGTGGTGAAATAACACTATATTTTCGTATGATTGTTTAAAAGCAATGTTTTTAACACACAAACCATGACTTATTTCATATTCGCTTCATTGTTTATAGACTTATTTACTTGTCGGGAAAACCAACCATCGGCATTTGGTGTGTACTGTATTCCTTTGTTGGGCCAACATTGTACAATCAACATAAATTCACTAAACGAAAATAATCATTTTAAGTGGAAAAAACATTAATTTTCACAGCATACAAATAATTTCCAAATGTAAATTTTTATTAAACTATGTTTGGTTCCTCATGTGTTTAGAATAAATTGGCTGTCTTTGGTTGTGTTTTGCTCATTAGCTGGAAAATATATTCTTGTAACTCGTAGGTTTTAAATTCAGTTTCAGAGTATTAAAATCTGACTTCAATATTTAAAAAATATAATACAGTATAACAGACTGCAAAATAATCGTATGATATATTTTTCATCAACGACTAAGGAGTAACAATAGTGTAATGGAGAGAACAACGGGCTGCTTTTCAAAGAGGCGCGAGTTCGAATGCGATCTCCACCAATGGAATTATCAGGTCCTAATGTAAAGAGGGATGTGATGAAAAACAGTAGGACTAACGTATTTTTTTATGTTTTTTATTTGCGGGATAAATCGATTAAAACACTAGTGTCTGACGTTGGCAGTACGTTTTTGATTAGTTGGCAATATGTATGCAATAACACATCTTAGCAAAACATTGCCAACTGTGGGTAAATAACTGTGTGAATGCCTTTCAAAAAGAGAAAAAATATTAGTTAACAAATGATAAAAAAACCGCGAATAACCAACGTAATAACAACGTTTATTAGTGGTCGGGTTTCTGTCATATTAGATATGCATATGTTGGGAAATGAACAAAAATTATTGGTTTGCATGCTGTAAGAAATATAACTGATTATGGTTGGTATCCAACTAATTGCATGATGCTAGGCGAACGTATTTCCGAGTGTCATTTTGATGTCCAGCCAACGTAAATTTTCCAACGTTGGCCCGACATTTAAGCAAAGGTTTGATTAATTTTGGCCCCACCAAAAAATTCTACAGGGGGTATTATATCCCCTCACTCTCTCTTAATCACTCTTTGAATTGTTGGTGGAAGGACAAGGGCAGGAATGTAAAAAAATATATTTCAATGTTATTTAGTGTTTACTTCATAACTGTCCTGTCAAGAAATATGACTTTACAACTTGCATTTGATTCTGATAATGGTGTTTCTTCGCCCAATAATTAAATAATGAATTAAGCGTTTTTTAAAATTAGATACGTTTCAAACTTAGTTAGCAGTATGTTATTAATCTTATAAAACACCTACTGTAATTACTGCCAACATACGTTGCAAATAGTGTTTTTAATTTGAATAACAGTATCGTCTGACAGTGTTTGTTGTTCGATACGAAGAGCGTACACCATGAACAACTGTTGATGACTGATTGGGGGAGTGGTGGAGGGGTGGAGGAGACTGCATATTATTCATTCCTTAAATTTAAAATGAAATGAAACTTAAGACCTTAAAAAACGTATTGAATATTTACCAGGAATTAAAGCTGTGTCTTTGATGCAAACTTTTCTAAACATAAACGAGTTTTGTATTGGTGCGTCGGTTTGAAACGAGGACAGAATGACAGTAAAATTACTGTTTGGGCTCTCCCCAGAAATTTCACTTCTTTCTCTCCTGTTTGTAATATATTGATTTATTGGTTTTATATAGAATCTTTACGTTCTCACTTAACACGGAGAGACCAATAAAACAAAATGAGATTTTCAAATGCATAAGAGCCTTAGAACTACANTTTACGATAAAAAACTACATGAAAGGTCCAAAAACCATTATACCAAACATGTGGTATCCCGATTAAATAGAGGTGAGGTGATGTGTCAATGCTGCAACTGATGTGTCGGTCGTAAGACACACGGTAAGGGAGCGAGCTGGGCTCAGTGGTGCCAAAAAGGCTACGGAGTTCGCATGCAGTGAGTACTGTGACATGGCGATGGTCATGTGTGCATTCGGAGGCCAAGCTCCATGCATGCATCCAACGTGCGGAGAAGCGCATTGCTATGGGCAGAGCAAACTTTACTCCACTGGGAACGTTGTAACTCAAGATATGAAAGTATGTGGTTCACAACATAGTCGCAATCGTCCCATAGAGTAACCTATATACACATGTAGTTACAAGACACCTGAGGGGCGTATCTAAGTTTGCGACGGATGAAGGCCTTAATAAAAATTTAAAAAATATATTAGTTTTTTTATTTATTCACATAGCTATTATTTACAGCATTAAATCTCCACCATCACTCTTTATTTCTCAGTGAACGCGATATTTTAATGTATATTTCAACTCTAATTAACGCCTCTAATTAATGTCTATGTTTGGTTATAGTCAATAAATAATACTCATCATTAACAAACTTTCAGTCTGTCTGTTGCCATCATTTGTAATGTCTTCCACTCACGCATCCAGTCAAATATCCCAGCTTGCCAGTCGCACTTTTAACTGCTCTAATGCTCGCAGTCATAGATTTTCCTCCCGTGGGTCACTTCTCTCGCCACTCGCTTCTCTTCTCTCTCGTTGTTTATCTCTCAAGGCCGCACAATCGCCGAAACTCTCGACGCTAACAAAAACTTCCGGCTCGGAGGCCCATCACACTTCTATAATATCGATGGCCTTGATCTGGAAAGTCCAACGCAACCCAAGCCAAGCTGAGATAAACTAGGACAGCAAATCACTAGCAAATTCTCCAGAAAAATGCAGAAATTAAATCTGCTGAAGATCAGGAGCGCGCGAGATAGTAGCGTTATCGCATAGTCATGCAGAGGCTTCCTTTTTTGACTCGCCACCCGTACTGCGTAACCACTCTGACCATAGCACACGGTTACCTCGCTCCAGTAGGTCAGGAAAAGAAAGCGACGGAAGACACCAACACGTAAAAATATTGCTACAAAACGTCTGCGGGGCGTACCCGAGTTTGTGAGGGATTGAGGACTTAATAAAAATTAAAGAACTAAATTTTGTTTTATTTTATTCACACGGTTATTATTTACAGTATCAATCCATCTATCTCCTTATAAATCTTTTTATTCCTAAGTGAGCGTAATATTTAATGTTAATTTTTACTCTTATTAACATAATTCTTGATGTCAATCTTTGGCTATAGTCAATTAACTCATACTCATAATTAACACACTTTCAGCCTGTCTGTTGCCATAATTTGTAATGTCTTTCACTCATGCATCCAGTCCTAAACCCAGCGTGCCAGTCGCACTCCTCACTGCCCTGATGCTCGCAGTCGCATAATCTCTCGCCGCTCGTTTCTCTCGCTCATTGTCTATCGCCAAAACTCCAGACACTCATCCACTAATCAACACCCGGCTCGGAGGCCCGTCGCATTTTCACGAGCGCTGGCCTTGAGCTGGAAAGTTCTATGCACCCCGAGTCACACTGAGAGAATCTATAGCAGCAAACCACCAGAAAATGCTTGAGATAAACGCATAAACTCAATACAGCCAAGGTCAGCAGCGCGCGCTGTAAAAAAAAAAAAGATTATCGCGTTGGCTTGCTATTTTGTAGCAGATAAAGTGGTTCTTGATTTATCGCTCGCCTGTCATCCAAAACATCCCTTGAGACTCGCCGCCGGTATCAAGTAACTGCTCTGTCCTTCACTTCCACCCTCTCACGCGGGACAAAGCAGTGAGTGCATAAAAATATGTATTAGCGTGTGTCAGTATTTGTAGGTTACGCTATCATCATGCATTCGACTGCACCATTTACAAGATTTGCATTCAAGCTACATCCGTGCATCTAGCTTCCCTATTGATGTAAACAGAAGCCTAGTAATTATATGGTAAGCTGGTTTTTCCATTCGGTAAGGGTAAATATATACTCTATTGTCCTGTTCTTTATGGATACCATTTGCACACCATTTTTCAAAGGTTGGTTGCACTTGTTTATGATACAGACACCCGGGCGATACCAACACACTGACGAAATTGCCATATTATGGCTACATTATGAGGGGGGAGGGGGTCATGAGCCACCTAGAAGACCTTGTACATACGCCTATGGTGACGTTGACTAAACTGACGTAGTAGTCTGTCGATTAACAAAGCCAGCATATCTCTTGGTCACAAAAAAAACAAGCATCGCTATCTCGAACTTGCGATCGATGGCCGCCTTTGTGCGTCGATGTGCAGCTACGTCGTCCACAAGAACAACATTCCGCCTCGCCGAGCCCGCGAACTGCAGCAGGCCGTTACCGATATCGGACATTCTGGACGTGGCATGCCGCGGCCGACAGGCATCGCGACGGCGCACTGGACGTTGATACGTCCCACAATGCCACGCGAGGAAGATGCGACATGCATCCACACCAAGGTCGACTATGCTGTGGTTAGGGAGGCCGCGGTGTCTGAGCGATTACTCTGCTCGCCTCCCACCAAGGCGAGCCGGGTTCAATCCCAGACCGGGTCACTCAGGATTTTCGCATGGTGGGAATCGTGCCGAACGATGCCGCTGGTCGGCGAGTTTTTCTCGGGGATCTCTCATTTCCCCCACCCCCTTATTCTGGCGCTGCTCCATAATCACATCTATCACCCTTATCGGCTCCCAAGATCTCGCTGTTAAGAGACGCCCATATCTCTCATCATCCCATGCACATATGGTGTTCNTGGGAATCGTGCCGAACGATGCCGCTGGTCGGCGAGTTTTTCTCGGGGATCTCTCATTTCCCCCACCCCCTTATTCTGGCGCTGCTCCATAATCACATCTATCACCCTTATCGGCTCCCAAGATCTCGCTGTTAAGAGACGCCCATATCTCTCATCATCCCATGCACATATGGTGTTCTGCGTCAGAGCATACCTGCTGTTGTTATCGCGAAATCACAAGATTACCTCTACTTTTCGATTCAGGCTATTGTATTTAGCTGAATAACAGGAATTTTTTCAAAGGTTTACTATCAAAACTGTTTATTTTAAAGCGAACCAGTTGTAATGCCTGTGCTTGCATCCGTATGAAGTCTTCTGCGTTGCTTGCGTGTGGGGTTACCCGTGCTGCTTTCAGGTGGGCAGAGCCTATCTACTGCTTTTGGCCCAAACAAGAGTCGTGAAGACTCAGACGCTAAATGATAGTTGTAATGAGTGTGATACGGCTGGTAACATGTTGCTTATTTGTGCAAGCCGAACAGAGTTGGCATTGTAGATTATTAAGGAGTACGCACACTAAACCTGAAACAGTGAGAATTTCAATGTTTAAAATCCGTTAACAGCGTCCGAGTTATTCATATTGTCTGACAAATTAGAAATTAGTGAAAAAAAAAAAGTTTTCTTTCACTTATCGACTCAGTGACACTTACCACTGATTCATCAACGATTTCGTTCGCTGTTTTAGCGGTTTGTTTTTTGACTGGTGGTTCAGTTAAACAAGGCGTATCAAATGAAATAACACATGAACTTATAGATCCCATAAAATATACTTTTTAAAATGTTTATTCCGTATTTTATAATACATTAAGTCATTTATCACAATCATCATAGCACTCGGATTACACGTTTAAACTGCATTAAATGTGAGGTGAGTGCATTCATACGTACTCATTGTATTAACAATCCTTGATACCATTTAAACTTGAAAATTAAGTCTATAAAATTTGAAGCTACATATTTTCGATAGATATATTTAAGTAAAGATAAGTAAAGATAATTATATCCCCCTCCCCTTTTTAATTTGCCCTGGTAGCTCAGTTGGTAAGGCGACGGTCAGAAAACCGGATACTGTGTGAACAAGTTATGGAAATTGCAGTCTTTCTTTAGTTTTTTTAAAGCACGTTAAATTGTATGACACAACAAGTGACCATCGGAAATATTTACATTTATATTAATGGTTTGTCTCAATTCAACATAACAGTCTGTAATTCGCCGCACGCAGTTGGCTGTCACTTATTCAATCAGTGAAATAGTTTCACTGAAACAACCAGGGGGTTTGCCACCAATTCTAAGTGGAACTATTTTCACTGATTTAATGAGTTGCATTTGATTGCGAGTCGGAGTTTTTCTGCAGATTCGAATTTAGAGTGTGGAATAATAAAAGCCACTGACTGATTGTGTGAACTGCATGTTATCGAGCGTTAAGGTAACTGTTTACTGACGTTTGGAATCTGCGTCTCCGTTCAATGTTATTCATGTTTCGGATTCCACAGTGTAAACTAAAGCCTTGTAGCAACCGCGACTTAGCGTTCACCGATTTGTCCGACAAGTATCTGTGATATAGCTCCCGAACTTAGATACAGCCATACAGGAATGCCATTGCCAAATATACATATAAAAAAAAGCATGCACAACGTTTCGGAAAATATTTAACACGTGGAAAGGTTATTCAGAAATACGTAATGCCAACTGTATATTCACCACTCAAAACACTGCAACACGCACATTTTGTATACGTCGACAAGCAATTTATTTACAAAGTAACAAAATATTTAATTTATTGGTCAAGTGAATTAATTTTTATCAATCATAACCTAGAGAAAATCTTTTGGGATATAAATGTTCCGTTAGTTAATTTGTATATCACAAGGTACTTATTAAAGATTACTTTGTTTACAAATACTTATTTAGTCTGTTTGTCTTTGTTATTCTTTGAATTTCGTAGGAATTGCCATTTAAAAAAGTAATAATAAAAGCATTAAAAAATATCGTAATGAACCTGTCATGAGTCAGAAACTAACTGCCTGAGACAATTATTCTGTGGACGATATCATGATTTTGTAGGTTAGTAGTAATACTTAATTAAACAAATTATATTGTTTGCACTTCAAAATAGTTTCATTTTACTATAACATAAAAATATAGAGTGTTTGCAACATGTATNGTAACATAAAAATATAGAGTGTTTGCAACATGTATTAGTTCATTCAATTGTAAATTAGATAAGTTTGCTTTTCTTTACTATCCTTAAATCGAAAATATTTTATTTGAAGTAATAATTTGTTAATAAATTGGAGTTTCCTTAGTACAAGACGCGGGGATAAAAAAACTTTTTTGTTTATAATCACAATGGAAAAATTATTAATTATAATCCATTCACGGTATCTTCGATACTTTTGAAAATAACCTTTGAAAAATCACCCTAGGAGTTACATGTCCAATNTGATTTTGTAGGTTAGTAGTAATACTTAATTAAACAAATTATATTGTTTGCACTTCAAAATAGTTTCATTTTACTATAACATAAAAATATAGAGTGTTTGCAACATGTATTAGTTCATTCAATTGTAAATTAGATATGTTTGCTTTTCTTTACTATCCTTAAATCGAAAATATTTTATTTGAAGTAATAATTTGTTAAGAAATTGGAGTTTCCTTAGTACAAGACGCGGGGATAAAAAAAAACTTTTTTGTTTATAATCACAATGGAAAAATTATTAATTATAATCCATTCACGATATCTTCGATACTTTTGAAAAGAACCTTTGAAAAATCACCCTAGGAGTTACATGTCCAATTGGTTATAAAAAAATGGTATATGGAAAAAGGTTTTGTCTTGATTTTAGCACTGAAGCACTATATAAATTGGTTGTTTTAAGTTTTAAGTATATTTTTTCAATAAATTTTAATAATTTGTTAAAAGTCCGTAAGAATTAACAACGGATTTTGAAGGGACATGTTGGTTATAGCTGAAAAGAAATAGTTCGTAGGTTAAATATTAATATGTATAAATTTAATGCCGTAATTGTAAAGTTAATATTGCTAAACTATATATTTACATTTTTA
>NQII01001335.1:359694-377372 GCA_002778355.1 Clitarchus hookeri
GGGGGGGGGGGAGTGGAGAGGCATTAAATTTTCGGGGACGTTTCTCGTGCGGGCGCACCAGAGCACACGTGTGTTGTGTGGATAACGGTTCCGCGCCTCCTGTTTCCCCGCAGGAGAAAAAACTCTTCGGCGGAAAGCAGCTTTGCGAGGACCTGCGGTTCAATCCGAGAGACCGCCTCCTCCCGCCGGCGCGGTAATATAATCGCTGGAAAAGGGAAACGCAAGGGTACGTTTTATAATGCGCCCGGCTTAACTGCGCGCGTCTTGGGAGTGTGTTTGCCTGTTTGAAAGGGGTCGGTAGGGGTCGACCTTCCTACAGGCGTTACGCGTGTTCTCGCCTTTCTGACTGCCACGCGTCAAGGAAATGGCACGAACCTTAAGACTTCCCTTTGAACGTATAAAGCTGTTTAGCAAGAACTTATAAATAAACTAAGAGCAAATATCTTTACATGCGAATGAAAAATGTCACTGCGTTACAGCCAAGAAATAGTAATGAATATAAGTAATGGATTATTCCCTAACTGTAAAGGAAAATTATTTGAAAAAATATTATGGGTAAACGACAAGCGCTAGGCAATTCCATGATGGATAAATATACCCTACGTTGTACGTGAAATTTACATGTCAATAAATAAAAAGGGGAGGGGAATAAAATAACATCTGCTACTTAACCACTGACACTGCACAACCCCATTAGAACAGCAGCTTTGGCTGGAATCCACTATTAGGAATGCGAGTTGGCTGGGCACAATCAGCTTGTAGTCGCCGTTATTTGTGTTACCCACTACGACACATCGATCCAATGCGAACTATAATTTGATGATTTTTAATTGCATATCGCTTATTTCTAATAGCACCTGTAGTACGCCAATGACAGTAATCTCACTGAATAATACACGACAAATAAAATCAGTATACTTATTTTACATAGAAACTGCAATTTTTTAATTTTCGTTTATTATAAAGTTTGTTGAGAAATGCCTCGTTGTTATTATTAGCTCGAGTTTTCAAATAGAAACCTGCAAAATGTTAAGTCTCGTAACGTAAAAAAATAAAATAAAAAACTTCAAAATAAATTACTTAGTAAATAATTTCTTTAACCAATTCAAATTACTTGATTTCGTTATATTATAAATTTTACAGATAACATACAGCACAAGTTTTTATAGAATTTCTTTTGAAGCTTTCATTAGTAATTTGCAACCGATAAATGTTCACGTCACCAAGCGAGGAGGTACAGTGGTAGACCTTCGGATCTGTTTCGGGAGGATCTGGGTTCGAAACCCGGTCCCGCCATCCGGATTTCGGTTTTCCATGGGATCCCGAAATCGTGACGGTTCCTTACTAGAGGCCATGGCCGATTACTTCCCCCTTCACCCCTCATGCTTCTCTGAACAACTTTGCCCGTCTCTAATGACCTCGCCGTCAACTAGATGGCCGAGAAGCACGGGAGCTATAAGGGTTACACTCGCACGCGCTACAAGAGCGCCATCGCCGCTACGTGCAAGGCTCTGAACTGGCGTGCAGTGTTCTCGTAGCGCTGCGTGTACCTATGGGACTTTCCGTTGTGACCCTATCAATTNTGCAGTGTTCTCGTAGCGCTGCGTGTACCTATGGGACTTTCCGTTGTGACCCTATCAATTTATTGATTAAAAGTCTGTAGCAAACTTCAATACGGGCTCCTATCGTAGTTTGGCTCGTGTCGGGCTATTATGTTTTAAGATACGGCAGTCTGAAAAAGCCTCTTTTATATATATCGGAGGGCTCCTAAATAATATTTGGAGCATGCGTGATAACTTTAAAGTACCATTCCTTCCTTGTCTGGGGTATGATGTCTTTTCATAGGTAAACGTAATGGGTGCACGTTAAATAATTTCGTCAAGAAACTAGCATTTCAAACACTTTACAACGTAGTTATAGAAAGCGTAACACTCAACGATTGGTTNATAATTTCGTCAAGAAACTAGCATTTCAAACACTTTACAACGTAGTTATAGAAAGCGTAACACTCAACGATTGGTTTAATTCAACGTATTGAATTTTAAATTTATGTGCCATAACATTATTTTCAATTAGATAACTAAACATTTCTTATTATAGCTCGTTTACCTTTCACATATGTTTCAAATAAAGTCAAAACATTTTATCCACGAGGTATCGGTAGTTGTGAAAGAGCAAGAATTTATTAACAATTTAAAAATAATGCTGCACTACTTACGTAATATTTACTTAACTAAAGTTCAGGATAGGTTTTTTTGTTCTACAGCGTACTGTATATTACCAGAGATATATAGTTGCAGATTCAAAATTGGCCCTTAAGGAGTCAAATAATCTATAAACAAGAAGGTAATTTAACATGGCGTGTGAGAATGAGCCTTCAGTACTACCTACCTACGTTTTCATGCATTGTAGTTATTCCGTACACAACCAGTAACTTTCGTAGGTACAAATAAATTTGTAAAATAAAAATATAACAATAATCAATAAATATTCCAGATTTTGTGTAGCTCTGTACTCTGATAAGACACTAGCTCTGAGCATGCAGTAGCTGTACTGATGATAAGGGGAAGAAGGGCGGGGGAAGTGTGTCCTACGAAGTTTAGATTTCGGTACGTGAAGAAATTTGAATTAGTAACATTCAAAGTATTCCTCCTTAAAAATATTAGATTATGCTTCGTTTTGCGTATGCTCTAACGAATATTAAAACTGCAATCTCTCCAACATGCTGTACAGTCTCGGTTCATAGCTCCCGCCGAGCTGTCGAATTAATGCTCTGGAAATGCCCAGCGAGGCTCTGTTCTTCTCACATCGTATGGTAATTGATGAACGCGATATTTCACTGTCGTGTAAGTGAATTTCGTTATAGATTGCTGTGATTTCATCTAACACGCAAATTGAATTGGGATTCGTAAATATGTTTCGCGATAATACCCTACAATTTTCCAGTCATTCCGCAAATATTACGAAATTTTCAGTTTACTCACCTGTCACTACTTTGCAAATAATCCGGCAAAGGGGAATCTGTGTATGCATATCATTAGATTGGTCCTTGAGATATGGCATAAACCCTTCATTGATCGTGTGACGATCTTCATAAATGGAGGGCAAAAAGTTTATATATTAGCACATTTGATAATTGTCATAAATAAAATATACAAAGTCAAATTTAGATCTGTTACATAGTTTCGTAGATATATCACACTAAGCTATAATGTTAGTATACGCACCATTTATAAGATAATAGACTTACATACTTAAAACATATTAATTAATATAGCCTACCACAGTACAACTTCTTCGCTGAATTTAGAAGAAATAAATTGATTGTTTCCCGAGATACGGCATAAAACTATATTAATTCATGTGCAGCTATCTTACAAAATGGCGGAGAAATGATGTTTTGTATGGACAATTTTTATGGATACAACTGATATTGTCAACACACAAATTTAAGTTTAAAATTATTTTGCAGTTTCGTAGATAAAAAATTTTAAAATATGTTTGTCTGAACCACTCAAAATCTGCCAGTTTGCATAGCCTGCCACAGTGTTAATTGACTGCCAAATTTGGTAGAAATCGGTTGTTTTTTTGGAGATCACATAATTTAAATTTTTCAAGTGAAACTATTTTACAAGATGGGGCCACAGATATTTTGCATGTACACATTCGAGTGTTATAATATATAAAGCCATCATAAAAAGTTTCGTTGGCATTAATTACATGGTTTCGATGACATAACATAAAAAATTAAAATAGTTATATGGCCGCTATTTTAAAAATAAGTGTCTGGCATACTTAAAATATATCAGTTAACATTACCCACAGTAGTACTACTTGTTTGCCATATTTAGTAGGAATCGGAAATTTGTTTCCCGACATATGAGATGAAAACTTTATTTATTCGTGTAGCACTATCTTGAAAAAATGTAGGACAAAAAAGGCTCTGTGTAGACATTTTTGATGTTTTTTTATATATACTACCAACACACAAAGTAAATTTGGAATTGATTAAATTCTTTCGAAGATATTGCGTACTATGCTAAAATATATAGATGGCCGACGTTTTGAAAAAAGTGTCTGCCATATTTGAAACATATTTTTACATATAAACTGTGACAGTACTGCTTGATTGCCAAATTTGGTAGGAATCTGTCAATTGTTTCCTGATAAATAACACAAAAACTTGATTGATTCATGTAGTGCTATATTACAATATGGCAGACAAAAGTTTTGTTTTTTTACTTATTTGATGCTTGTAATAGATGTGTCAGTGTACAAAATTTGGTTGAAATTGGTCAAACGGTGTGGTAGTAATAGCCAATGAACCTAAAATATTAATATAGCTGCCATTTTGAAAATAAGCTACTAATTTACTTCAATTATTAAAATTTATCTTACCAATCATGGAATTACTTACGTGCTAAATTTGATAAAAATAGGTTAAGTAATTTTTGAGATATAAAATAAAAACTTTATTTTTCATGAGGCACTAACTTCCAAAATGGTGAACAAACTACAATTTTAGCTTCTAAATTCAATGCTTACATCTTGCGTTGTCAGCATACAAAATTTGGTTAAAATAGGTTTGAATGTTTTCCGAGATATGATATATCCCCCTAAATTTTAAAATGCCCGGTATTTTGAAAGTAAATGTCGGGTGTGGTCGAAAACTTTAAAAGTCAGATGTCCTAAGACACACATACACACAGACAGGGCAGTGATTTCATAACCCTTTCTTTCCTTCGGAAAGTAGGCTAAAAACGTTTACTTTATTTACTACGCCCAAAGTAAAGGATACAATAACGCCAAGTCAGCTGCCATCTATTTAGATGTGTTACAAATTTTATAATAGTTTTGAGATAGCATTTTATTCCCAGTTCTGTTTGTTAATTTCAATAAACGCTGTTTGGGTCGAAATAGTTGGAAATGTTGGTCGAGTAAATATTTCAGGTTAGTGAACCCTACCATTGAAAACATTACATTGATTACATCCGAAGTTAATGCTCCGAATCCTACCTCGTGGTGCAGTTGATTGCAAGCTAGCTTAATTTTACGAGTTTTTCTGAATTAAAATCCCGGGTAAGTCACTCGTGTATTTTAATTGTCTTTGTACTGTTTCACATGTTTCTGGTTTTATCTCTGATGATGTTTCTGTCAATGAGATTTCAACGCCTACCTACCATCTAAGCTTTCAAGAACTTCACTAAAATGTATTTGCACTCATGTATGGGAAAGTAGGCACAACAGTTATCAGTAACTTCTTGTATCTCTTGCAAAAGGGAGAATAACGGGCTCCATTTCTATGGGTGACCGTCCAAGAGGTTGAAAATCGCATTTATTTGTGTCAATTGCCTTCTATGTTGTTATTCATTGCCGTTCTCAAGGACGTTAACCATTTCGACTCACCGTTTTATTTATTTATTGTCCTTTATTTAAACTGACGCTTGCATAATGAAAATATGACTTCTCAGGATTACACTTCTGATATTAAGCAATATACTAAAAATATCTAACAAATTGATCATTAAATCTTCTACGATCGTAAACGTTTTAATCTTTCCCACGTTTCCACTTCTTTGTTTGAATCCTAAATAATGCGTAAGCTCTCGTCAAGCAATTTTCAGTAAAGCTTAAAATTGGTCTTTCAGTGTTCTTCAACTGTTAAATAGAGACTATTACCGAAATCGGTTTAGTGAAAGACATATAATTTTTTGGAGAAGAATTTCGAGTAGGACATTCTGACACACACATACATATACACACCTAGACACACATAGTTACACATATACAAAGGTACATGTCACAGACGGGACGCCACTTCGCAGCATCTCTTTCCAAACAAGTTTGCTAAACATTTTCTCAACCTAATTAGACAATGTGTGTTCAAGATAAGCAGTTTTCAAAATGTGGCTCCTTAAGGAAGGTACCTACGCCGAATTAAAAAATATTTTACATCTGACACATATTTTTATGAATGCTTATTTCTCCCGTAGTTCGTGATTTTCTGTCATTTCAGTAGTTGTCTTAAATTCGAAAAGCTTTAGGCATGCAAAAGAGTAATTCGTTACTTCGTTATGCATAATCGCGCGTGTTTTTTTTTCTCGCTTAGTCTTTGACAGTATTCCTGACTTCCTGTTCCTGGCTTGAAATTTATTTGTTACAATTTGTTCTGTGCATGTCTTCGCCCCCATTTATTTATCTCCATGTATATGTTTTGATCCGCAGCAAACTNTGTTACAATTTGTTCTGTGCATGTCTTCGCCCCCATTTATTTATCTCCATGTATATGTTTTGATCCGCAGCAAACTTTTACAGTTTTAATCTCCTCCCTCTGTATCTCTGTTTTCTGTCTTTCCTCGTGGTTTGCTTTACCCCCTCTGTACGNTTTACAGTTTTAATCTCCTCCCTCTGTATCTCTGTTTTCTGTCTTTCCTCGTGGTTTGCTTTACCCCCTCTGTACGTAGTCCTTCCACGTACCGTCCTCTTCCCCCCCCTCTCACTCTCCCACAACATCGTCACATTTATTTAGGCCCTGCAGCAGTGCGAATTATTTTTCCCCACAAAAACGCATATATACGTTCGTTGCGGCTATTTATTTTGTTTTATTTTTTTTACCGCGCCACCCTCAATTAATTAACGCTAACATTATTTCAGGAGCAAATATTAATTAAAACAAGCCGTTTCCTTGTAATGGAAAAATTTAATTGTGGGGAAAGTTTAGCTAATTTGCTCTGATAATACACTATGAGCAAACTTTCATACCGTGCTTAATTCATTCAGCGGAAGTTTCAGCGCTGTTTGCCAAATAATATGTTTGCTTTTCAACCAAGTACAAATATTAATTAAAATTTTAATCGAAATATTTTATGTGTCGCAATTCCGGGGAAAAAAACATACAAACATATCCAGTATTTTCACAAAAGGTACCATTAAAATTCTTATATTCTAAATATGATCAGTTATTTCAATTAGTGACGTAATAATTTATTCAGNACAAAAGGTACCATTAAAATTCTTATATTCTAAATATGATCAGTTATTTCAATTAGTGACGTAATAATTTATTCAGCGTTTCCACTTATGAATAAAAATTATCCGTAACAGTTTTATTCACTCTAAGCCAGAAGCCACTAATGTAATATTAAATTAGCTTGTTTAAAGTGCCTACTTAAAAAAGTTATGATAAACACATTTATTCTCCACATAAATAAGTAGTGTGTTACTCAGGAGTGGATAAAAACCAAATTTTTGTCATAAAGAAAGTACCTTATATTTCCCAAAAACCCAAAATTGTCATAAAAAATTTTTTTCTGCGTCATATTATTAAAATGGGGCGTATGAAGTAAGGAAACCCTGCGTACAATTTAAGTTCTTTTGGGTAACTCACGTAATTCACATTGGCGTCTGTCCTCTCTTAATTGTAGAACACTCAAATAACCATTTGAATATTGATCACATTTCCGCGCTTCGTTTATTAATTTTTTTCAAATTCAATACTCCACCATCCCATGTTGGGAAAGTTACATTTTTAAATTAACTTATGTAATGTAAAGTTACTTCCGTGAATAAAGTAACTTCAAATAATTTTCGTTCCTTTCGAAGGAAAGTAACTGGGAGTTAGTTGGAAAGTAACTGTACTGAACTCAGTTACTCGGCAGATGACTTCTCTAAGTGTAGCTTTAAACTAAGATAGTTGTTAGTTCTAAAGGGACAGGTAAAAACGTAATATATTTCCTAAGTTGGCTGTAAATAACATTATTATATTAATGGAACTAATGAGTACACCGTCAAGAAAAAGGAAAACTTCGAAATAGAAAACCATATGAATTGGCATAAACACGATAATTTTCTAAAATACAATTCCTCCCTAACAATTCATACAAACAGTGATGTAGTAAAGCACATGTGATTTCCATTAGCGTTATTATTTTTCATTATTGTGGTATTTTTGTTATAACATTGTATTATAACTTATTTCTTATTATCATAAATATTAACACAACACACTCTTATTGCATCAATATATACAGGTGGCTTTAAACAAGCTGGACGCTGCTTGAAGGGCGTATAGTTCGTAACACGTGAAGGAAAAAACGGCCAATAAACATATGACCGATTCAGATTCTCTTTCGCGTAATCGCCCTCCAAACATTGTTGGCATTGCTACGGTGGACGGAGTATACACGCCAGGTACACTGCCCAGAGCGACTTGCTACAATAAATGTTCGAAATGTGCACAAAAGGCGTCAATACAGCTCTGCAGACGTCTTTCAATGGATGATCGCGCCATCACAAATACGTCGTGGTTGGCGCGAATGTGTTGGAATGCGTCCACAACACGTTGCAGTAAAATCAAAATCTCTGCAGTGGCAACAGGGTTGCAGTATACAAACGTTTCACATCCCCCCATCGGTGGAAATCGATGGGATTGAAGTCAGTTAATAGGCCGGGCAACAGAATTGGCCCGCCAGATTACAGTAAGCGCACCCATACATTAGGATCATGCCCGTCTTATCTGCATACGTGAGCTCCATTCCACTCCGCGTGCACGTATCCNCAAAAGGTACCATTAAAATACTTATATTCTAAATATGATCAGTTATTTCAATTAGTGACGTAATAATTTATTCAGAGTTTCCACTTATGAATAAAAATTATCCGTAACAGTTTAATTCACTCTAAGCCAGAAGCCACTAATGTAATATTAAATAAGCTTGTTTAAAGACCCTACTTAAAAAAGTTATGATAAACACATTTATTCTCCACATAAATCAGTAGTGTGTTACTCAGGAGTGGATAAAATCAAAATTTTTGTCATAAATAATGTACCTTATAGTTTCCCAAAAACCCAAAATGTCATCTAAAATTTTTTTCTGCGTGATATTATTAAAATGGGGCGTATGCAGTAAGGAAGCCCTGCGTACCATTTAAGTTATTTTGGGTAACTCACGTAATTCACATTGGCGTCTGTCCTCTCTTAATTGTAGAACACTCAAAATAACCATTTGAATGTTGATCACATTTCCGCGCTTCGTTTATTAATTTTTTTCTAATTCAATACTCCACCATCCCGTGTTGGGAAAGTTACATTTTTAAATTAACTTATGTAATGTAAAGTTACTTCCGTGAATAAAGTAACTTCAAATACTTTTCGTTCCTTTCGAAGGAAAGTAACTGGGAGTTGGTTGGAAAGTAACTGTACTGAACTCAGTTACTCGGCAGATGACTTCTCTAAGTGTAGCTTTAAGCTAAGATAGTTATTAGTTCTAAAGGAACAGGTAAAACGTAATATATTTCCTAAGTTGGCTGTAAATAACATTATTATATTAAAAGGAACTAATGAGTACACCGTCAAGAAAAGGAAAACTCACAAATAGAAAACCACATGAATTGGCATAAACACGATAATTTTCTAAAATACAATTCCTCCCTAACAATTCATACAAACTGTGATGTAGTAAAGCACATGTGATTTCCATTAGCGTTATTATTGTTCAATATTGTGGTATTTTTGTTGTATCATTTTATTATAACTTATTTCTTATTATCATAAATCTTAACACAGCACACGATTATTGCATCAATATATACAGGTTGCTTTAAACAAGCTGGACGCTGCTTGAAGGGCGTATAGTTCGTAACACGTGAAGGAAAAAAATGCCAATAAACATATGACCGATTCAGCTTCTCTTTCGCGTAATCGCGGACGCAGTATACACGCCAGGTACACTGCCCAGAGTGACGTGCTACAAGAAATGTTCAAAATGTGCACAAAAGGCGTCAATACAGCTCTGCAGACGTCTTTCAATGGATGATCGCGCCATCAAAACTACGTCGTGGTTGGCGCGAATGTGTTGGAATGCATCCACAACACGTTGCAGTAAAATCTTTGCAGTGGCAACAGGGTTGCAGTATACAAACGTTTCACATCCCCCCATCGGTGGAAATCGATGAGATTGAAGTCAGTTAATAGGCCGGGCAATGGAATTGGCCCGCCAGATTACAGTAAGCGCACCCATGTATTAGGATCATGCCCGTCTTATCTGCATACGTGTACTCCATTCCACACGTGTCCGGCGGTACAACACATCCACCGCCCTGTGCAGACACGACAGCAATGGTCGGTACACTGCTGCAGCGTACATGTGCATCGCCTGCACCCGGCATATACACTCCATCCGCCGTAGCAAGGCCACGCAGCGTACGTGTGCATCGTCTGCCCCCGGCATGCACACTACATCCGCCATAGCGAGGCCATGCATCGTACGTCTGCAACGCCTGCGCCCGGCATGTGCACTACATCCGCCGTAGCAAGGCCGACACTGAGAGAAAGGTTTGTTTGAATAAACAAAATATTTATTTGGAAATGGAAAAAAGAAAATAAGTAATCCCGTTAACAAATTAGTTTGTTTATCAAACAATATCTGTAATCAAACCAAACATATTTTGTTCACCTAACAAAATATACACTTGAAATGACCGAACCGTTTAGTTGGGCAAACCAGATCTGCCTGACAACCGAATATTTGTTTGAATCAACTGTATACATTTGTCTGACCTGACACAAACAAATATATTGTTGGCTAAAACAAACTTTTCTCTCATTGTAAAGATTCGGAAGTCGATTATGCGAAAGGGATGCTGTGTCAGTTATATTTCTTTACGTTTTTTCCTTCACATGTTTCGTACTATACACCTTTCAAGCAGTGGCCATCTATTTTGAAACAATCTGCATACTAAATGTTTAAATATTTTATTGAACGAATAATATGTTAAACAGTAAAGCCGTCGAGTAGGTAATAGGTGTTGGTTATATAACAAGTGTACAGAAATGTATTGCTGTGATAAAACCAAAAATTTAACATTTAGTCGTAGTAATACACTTAACAAGACATAAATATAAATTAAGAAGAAATTATTCTCAGTAGGATAAATCTGTTGGAGTATTTCTACTGAACGAAAAGGAAAACATTTAAAACAACAGAAAATTTAAATGGCATTATTAAAACTTAATTTTTAAATATGATTTCCATCCAAATGTTTAAACATGCACAAGAAAAAGAATATTACAAAACTATAATTACTTTTCAGTAATTTATCATAACGTAAATTTTTGCATCTCTTCCAGGACGACAAACTACAAAATAGTGTATAACAAGCATTTCATAATGTTTTCAATATTAAAGTACAAGGTTCTGGTGAAATAAAACTTACACATAAATAGGTGTTTAACACTATAATAATAATTTTGTAATCATCAATTAAAATATTTACTTTTCTAACAATTTCATAGTTTCCCTCTACCGACGCATGAATCATGTAAGCAAGCCCATGGAAAAGTAAATTTTACATGTGATGGAAGAATATAAAATGTGCACACAATTGGATCTTTAGCAGGGCTTTCAAAAATGCTCAGCTTGCGTGAACTCGCCAGCCAGCAGCGTAGTCAGTAAAGACACTGTTAAAAAATGTTCCCCTTAATTTGACGTAATAGTGCCAGCAAAACTTTACCCAGAAGTTTCCGTAAACTCTCCGTAAAATTACGGACATATTGATTTTCAAAAACAGATTTTCCGTAAATTTCACAAAACTTTCCTTGAATTCGTGAAAAAAAGAAAAACAGAAATTTAGTTTTCTTAATGTGGATGTTTTACTGTGTATAAAGTATATTTAAAAATGTTAAAATATTTTATACCTCAGCGGGATTTGGACGCGCGTCTAGAAGTCTTATGTCCGTGTTTCTTAACGCTCACCAACGACCTTCACATAATATCTTCGGGTATAATGTTGGTATTTCTAATGCAGACATATGTATAAAAAACAATTTCAGTTTCTATTGAAGTTAATATATTTTANATATTGAAGTGTAATATATTTTAACTTTTGCCAAATGTTACAGACGCCTGATTTACACTTTTTAATTTTTGAAAGAATAGTTCTAAGTGGCGTGGATAACTAACGGCCGCAGAAACGATAACTTTGTGGTTACAGAGGCGATGAAAACCTTGTGTAGACTCGGCATTGTTCGTTACCAAAGCTATAGGAAATACGGAGACCTTCCATATTTTAAAATTACGGATCTCAGCTTCGTTTTCTGATTTACGGACTGAATTTCCGTATATTTGCTGTACATTTCCGTAAATACAACCTAAGGGAATTTTTAACAGCGTAGGAAATCTTTCGCAGCCGGCGGTAGCCAGTCAGACACCATCGGTCTGTTTACGAACATCACACATCACAAGATTTGGTTCGCTGTGAAGCTATTTTGTCGGCGTGTGGCACACTCCGAAGCGAGCTGAGTATGAATATCTTTTGTTTCGTTATTGTATCGCAAATGTCGAAGTTAGATGACGTCACAGCGGCGAAAATCGCAAGATGTGAGTACGAACCTTAGTTTTGTGCGGGACCAACATCGCAACTGTCGTGCGCTATTCACCACGAGTACGATTGGCCGTGGAGAGCTGAAGATAAACATTTCACGTAATTTAATTTAAGCTAATTAACCAAGAAATTAACATAATACACTCTAATATGGTGTAAAACNCGTACGTCTGCATCGCCTGCACCCGGCATGTTCACTACATCTGCCGTAGCAAGGCCGACACCAAGATAAAGGTTTGTTTGAATGAACAAAATATTATTTTGTATATGGCAAAAAGAAAAAAAGTAATCCCATTAACAAAATAGTTTGTGTTATCAAATAATATCTGTAATCAAACAAAACATATTTTGTTCACCTAACAAAATATACTTTTTAAATGACCGAACCTTTTAGTTGAGCAAACAAAATCTGCCTGACAATCGAATATTTGTTTGAATCAACTGTATACATTTTTGTGGCCAGATAGGGCCAACAAACAAATATATTGTTGGCTCAAACAAACGTTTCTCTCAGTGTGTAGATTCGGAGGTCGATTATGCGAAAGGGATGCTGGGTCAGTAATATGTTTCTTAACGTTTTTTCCTTCACATGTTACGTACTATCCACCCTTCAAGCAGTGGCTATCTATTTTAAAACAACCTTTATACTAAATGTTTAAATATTTTATTCAACGCATAATATTTTTAACAGTAAGCCGTCGAGTAGGTAATACGTGTTAGTAATATAACAAGTGTAATAAAATTTATTGGTAATGATAAAACCAAAATTTTAAAATTTTGTCTTAGTAATACACTTAACAAGGCATACATTTAACATTCAGTCTTAGTAATACACTTAACAAGACATAAATATAAATGAAGAATAAATTATTCTCAGTAGGATAAATCTGTTGGAGTATTTTTACTGAACGAAAAGGAAAACATTTAAAACAACACAAAATTTAAATGGCATTATTAAAACTTAATTTTTAAATATGATTTCCATCCAAATGTTTAAACATGCACAAGAAAAAGAATATTACAAAACTATAGTTACTTTTCAGTTACTTATCATAACGTGAATTTTTGCATCTCTTCCACGACAACAAAACACAAAATAACGTATAACAAGCATTTTATACTGGCTTCAATATTAAAGTACAAAGTTTGGTCAAATAAAACTTTTATATAAATATGTGTTTAACACTATAATAATAATCATTATGTAATCATGAATTAAAATATTTACTTTTCTAATAATTTCAGTTTCCCTCTACCGACGCATGAATCAAGAGGGCAAGCCCATGGAAAAATTAATTTTACAATAGATGGAAGAATGAAAAATGTGCACACAACTGGATCTTTAGTAGAGCTTTCAAAAATGCACAACTTGCGTGAACAGGCTACACTCGCCAGCCAGCAGTGCAACCAGTACACTGTTAAACATGATTTTCCTTAATTTGACGTAATAGTGACAGTAAAACTTTACCCAGAAGTTTCCGTAAACTCTCCGTAAAATTACGGACATACATATTTTCAAAAACAGATTTTCCGTAAATTTCACAAAACTTTCCGTGAATTCGTGGATCCTCTCCATTAATTTCCTAGTTAGTTTTCTGTGCTTCCTGTTTTAAAAAAAGAAAAAAGAAAAACAGATATTTAGTTTTCTTAATGTGGATGTTTTACTGTGTATAAAGTATATTTAAAAATGTTAAAATATTTTATACCTCAGCGGGATTTGGACCCGAGTCTAGAAGTCTTATGTCCGTGTTTCTTAACGCTCACCAACTACCTTCACATAATATCTTCGGGTATAATGTTGGTATTTCTAATGCAGACATATGTATAAAAAACAATTTCAGTTTATATTGAAGTGTAATATATTTTAACTTTTGCCAAATGTTACAGACGCCTGATTTACACTTTTTAATTTTTGAAAGAATAGTTCTAAGTGGCGTGGATAACTAACGGCCGCAGAAACGATAACTTTGTGGTTACAGAGGCGATGAAAACCTTGTGTAGACTCGGCATTGTTCGTTACCAAAGCTATAGGAAATACGGAGACCTTCCATATTTTAAAATTACGGATCTCAGCTTCGTTTTCTGATTTACGGACTGAATTTCCGTATATTTGCTGTACATTTCCGTAAATACAACCTAAGGGAATTTTTAACAGCGTAGGAAATCTTTCGCAGCCGGCGGTAGCCAGTCAGACACCATCGGTCTGTTTACGAACATCACACATCACAAGATTTGGTTCGCTGTGAAGCTATTTTGTCGGCGTGTGGCACACTCCGAAGCGAGCTGAGTATGAATATCTTTTGTTTCGTTATTGTATCGCAAATGTCGAAGTTAGATGACGTCACAGCGGCGAAAATCGCAAGATGTGAGTACGAACCTTAGTTTTGTGCGGGACCAACATCGCAACTGTCGTGCGCTATTCACCACGAGTACGATTGGCCGTGGAGAGCTGAAGATAAACATTTCACGTAATTTAATTTAAGCTAATTAACCAAGAAATTAACATAATACACTCTAATATGGTGTAAAACATTCTGAATTACTCGCAAAATATATATTTATATATGTAATTGCAGCAGTATTTTTGTATTATTTTTGGGTGGTTACTGCGGCAGCACAAGTTTATTTTTCCACCCAACAGATGTCGCGTAGGTATTTGCTTTTCTCGCCAACAGATGTCGTGCTCTCTGAAATGTAAGTATATAAACCACAACTATAAATAGGTAACGACATTGTCGCACACGTTATTCATAGCGTCTTTTTTCAGTTAAGTCTATAATTTTAGGTAGGTGTTTACGTCTGCCTGGANCAGTTAAGTCTATAATTTTAGGTAGGTGTTTACGTCTGCCTGGACAAAATTACCAAATAAAATTTACGTAACGATTTTTAGTTGTATTCGTTTGTTCTGTGACGTCACAGAATTTCGGTGTGATTCGGAGCTAAACGAAACGCGTACCGCAGTGCGGTTCATAGTCACAACATTCGCTTTGTGTTTTTTTTTATATCTGCGAAGCGTAACGATTGGTGCAGGAGAGTTCTTGTTTAGTCCGCAAGCACATTAACAGATCCTAGCGCAACCTATCGGCGGATGGGTGCGACCAGATCTAAGAAACCACCACGGCATTTCGCCTCTGTATACTTAGGTGCTCTATGTTCGGGGCTCGGTGGGAGTTGGATAGTGTCTGCTGAGGGCGGAAGAGTGCAGCCTCGGAAGGGGGTGGGGAGGGGGACNTGAAATGTAAGTATATAAACCACAACTATAAATAGGTAACGACATTGTCGCACACGTTATTCATAGCGTCTTTTTTCAGTTAAGTCTATAATTTTAGGTAGGTGTTTACGTCTGCCTGGACAAAATTACCAAATAAAATTTACGTAACGATTTTTAGTTGTATTCGTTTGTTCTGTGACGTCACAGAATTTCGGTGTGATTCGGAGTTAAACGAAACGCGTACCGCAGTGCGGTTCATAGTCACAACATTCGCTTTGTGTTTTTTTTATATCTGCGAAGCGTAACGATTGCTGCCGGAGAGTTCGTGTTTAGTCCGCAAGCACATTACCAGATCCTAGCGCAACCTATCGGCGGATGGGTGCGACCAGATCTAAGAAACCACAACGGCATTTCGCCTCTGTATACTTAGGTGCTCTATGTCCGGGGCTCGGTGGGAGTTGGATAGTGTCTGCTGAGGGCGGAAGAGTGCAGCCTCGGAAGGGGGTGGGGAGGGGGACCTCCACAGGGCCCGCTGGGACGTCGGTAATGGATTGTCGGCTGGTCAGGCGTCGTCCATCATGACCTGCCACGGGGGTCCTCGATCCCCCCTATCGGGCCCACCCTTTCAGGCGGATCCGGTGACCAATAAAACCCCCCCGAGCAGCAGCACGTGCAGAAAGGACCAGGGGATACGTCCGCGGCATCACGGACTTTCTCGTTGTTTTGTCTCCCGAAGAAACTCGTCCAGCTGCACTGGGAATCGTCATTTTTGAAAGTCTGCAGACAGCGACTCTTAAAAATGATGTCTGAATGCTCATGATTCATAGTAATCAAATATACTGCATTTCCCTTGATACGCTGTGAACCATTTTGGATTGTTGACATGCCATTACTCATAAAAATCGTTTTTAATGGGCGAAAGCGAAATGCAGCGTCCTCTTTTCTCTTTTATGCGAAGGTGACCGTATTTCTTGCAGTGTTTAATATGGTCGACATTTTAAAATGAAACACCGTGGCAGTGTTTCTTTTATCATAGGAACATTCTCGTTTACAACAGACAATGAAATTTAAACCATTATCCTAATTCATAACTTAGCTTAAAGCAAACGTGGAAATACATATTTATGGTATATAGTTATATTTATACTAAAATAGACTCCAAGAGTCATACAGCCTACAATTTATCATTTAATGATTTAAGCTGTACAAAAAAATTCAGCAGTGACCAATATTTAAGTTCCTAAGACCGCCGAATAAAAACCAGTAAACGTAGATTTACTAAATTACCAAACAGTTGTTAATGTTGTGTTAACATCAGTGCCGTAGGCTATTTATTTTTATTTGTAGGGAGGAGGTTTGTTCATTGATAAAACAGCGGCCACACGAAAATGTTCAGCTGAAGAAAAACAGCAGAGGTGGACACTTTTTATTTTTATTTTACTGCTAACTTTTATGGTTTTTGTACCGTATTATTTGACTTACGTATAATTTTACTGATAGCTCACTATATTGCTTTTTTTTAAAATGCGCTCTTCATATATTTTGGCAGGGGGTAGGAGGGGTAGGGCNCACTGCCACAATAACGTCCCTGGTTAGCACAAAATGTAAAACTACTGAATCGATTTCGACGACATGACGACACACACTTTATTGCAATTTATGCATTATACACTAGCAGTGCACGGCCCAAAACGCGAGCATCTCCATTAGTACTGAGAAGTTTACGAAACCTCCAAACAGCATCACCTTGCATAAGTTAAAATATTTCTACCGTATATACGTTACAGGGACCTAGGCAATAACAATAAAAGCAGTTTTATGAATCACACCTGTATATATCGCTCAGATCTGTGGAAGCTGTCCAAGTTGGGTTACAGTCACTCCACAATTAGACACACATACACACAGATAATTAGGAGGTACATTATTATAATTTGGACATTTGAAAGGTAATGGGTTTATTTTGTTTCTTCATAGCAAGGCAACTTTTATGCTACCATACTGGCAATTCTTGCAACCTCCCCAGCCAACGTCTAACTTATGACATCGTGCATCTTGATGAACCTGGTTGCAATTGGCTCATGAT
>NQII01001335.1:377407-402499 GCA_002778355.1 Clitarchus hookeri
GGCCGCTTTTTCCTCACCGAAAATCGCACCTGGGCACAAACACGCATCAACATACCGCGCAAACACTACAGAAGAAGGAGACAACTGCCATGCAAGGTTTGTACCTGGGTACAATGGTGGAATGCACTCTGGTGTTACTAGTAAAGGCCAATCATAGTGTACACAACAAGTGACTACTTGCCAAGGATACTGGTGTTTTTACGTATCATTCTGGCTAACCCTCGTCGTGGACTTGCGGAAAAGGCTGTTGTTATGTATAATCACGTAACACTCCTGGTGCAACGAGGTACCTCAATCTTTGGGGGACATTTTATATTCATGAAGGTGAGCTTCATAAAATTTCTAACTTCTACAAATTACTTTCTCTCTTCTCAATCCGCCTCCTTTACGAAAATTTATGTTGCACACACTGTTCCAAGACAACCGCGTTATCTACGAAGAGCACATCATAATTACGTGCAGTGTAACTAGATGCTTGAATGTTTGACAAGTTGAAGCAAACGTGTTGCGTTCAATATCTCGCCACAATTTTCCCCTCGACACAAAATAATTCGCAGAAAATTCCTCGCAGATCTGCCAAAAACATTTTAGATTAGCTTTTGCGAAATCTAAAAATTCACGTACGACCTCCGTTCCTAGCTTGGATAGGAAAACCCGCGATACTTGGATAGTACTCCATGTAGAAGGCCAATACAAACAGCTAAATATGACTTTTACCGTGCTAAACGGAATGAAAGCGAGTCTTTTCGGTCTATGAGCATCTAAAAATTATCAAAAAAATTTTAATAGTGACTTGGGCATATTTACCTCCATTGTTAAAAATCGCCTGGAGTGTAGGATCCAAGTTTACGACGGATGTGGATCTTAATAAAAAAATAGATATAAATTAGATTTTTAAATTAATTTATAATGACGTGAAAATGCATAATCTATTATTTACACAATATAGGTGCCTATCCTTACAATCTACAGTTAGTATACTAATCTGTGGATGCAAATTTTATGTCAATCGCAATGTCCTAATCACTGCCTTTATGCTGCCTGCAGTCACTTAATCTTCACTTATTAGCTACACTTATACCTATGGTCAAAGTGCCCACTGCTATATATTTACATCATACAAATATCCGTAACTCGAGAAAAAAGTCCCACTTGCTAACCCTAGAACCCGGCTGTACACAAACTATTACAAAAATATTGGGCACGCATCGGAAAACGCGCAACTGATGATACGGAGACTGATGTGTTTAGCACGGCGTCAGGCTTCGGCAGACTGCGCGCGCAGCAACCTCTCCCTTCGCCGGCCGCACCTCACCCAACATATGCTGTTAACGTTTAAGTGAGCGCTTTTCAGCACCTAAGTAGTGTGCCTATGCCGATTCGGGGACATTCATCATGCAGCAGGAGGTAGGGATTTTTCGCCATCTTGGTAGGCCCGGCTGGCGGCCGTGTTGGTTGGTGGCTTGGGACGGCCATGTTATCGACAAAATCACTTGTTTTATCCCAAAAATCACTTCCGAAATTAATTATTTTGCCCAAAAATTACTTTTTTTCACTAAAAAATTTCCGAAAAAATGGAAAAATGAGGAAAGCTTACCCGAAGCAGGAGCTGAAAAATCCTCAGTCGAGCAAGAGGATTAGAGGCTCCTAGCAGAATGAGCCACTTAATCCTCAGAGCAGGAGAGGAGGATTCGTGGTTCCGAGCCAGGTTCAGCGTACCGGGGAGGATCGGCGGACCTGACCTCCTCCCCCGATCACCATCCTGCACCTACAAAGTCCACCCCTTCACAACTCCAGCCCCTTACCATCCCCTCGCTCACCCTTCAACACCCACTCGTGCACCTCCTCACTCTCAACCACCCTTACACCCTCACCACCTCACCCCCTCATCAACCCATTCATCCTAACCACCACGCACCTCACCAATGCGCTACAAAATTCTAAAAAAATCGTGAAACACATAACATTTACTTCACACACTCGCTCCACCACCCCCACCCCTACTAGCCGTTTGACCTACATAACAGAAATTAACCCTCCGCGCATACTAATCCAAGGTGTATGCACTCACCCGTCGTGATGTGGGGTGGCCGCACAGTTAACGACATGTCTGGAGGCTAATGACCGCCCACGGATAACCCCTGCAGTTCTCACGCCTTCTCCCCTCTAATCCCCTCCCCGCGTGCCATTACACTTCCTCCCGCCGCTATCAAAGCAGGGCGCTCCAGCATCCACGCGCGAACAAAAGGAAGACGTCGAAGCGGAAGAGCGTCCAGCAATAAATCATCAATGGAGCACGCCTCCCGAGGCCAGAGTTCTCCGTATACCTTCAACAGCGGGCCAGCCAAACCCCTGGCCGCCCGTACCTTCGTCGACGTGGTCGCCGTGTGTGTGTATGGCCAAGGCGCTGGGTCTCCCAGCAGGGCCATCCGGGCTCGATTCCTGAATTTTCTCGTGCAGGGACCGTGGCCGTTGACCCGTGGCTATTCTCGGGGTTCTCCTCCCCCTCCCCCTTGAGAGTGAAAAGATTTCGGCGGCTTTTAACATCGAGGTCTTGAGTGCCGACGAGGGCGAAGTGAGGTGAGTATGGAGCAGCGCCGGAATGAAAGGCCGGGGATACGGAGATCCCCGAGAGAAAACCCGCCGACCAGAGGCATGCATTGTCCGGCACAATTCACAAATGGGAATCGAACCTGGCTCGTCTAGGTGGGAAGCGAGTAGTATGACCACTACACCGCGGTCTCCTCCCTCCTACCATTGAACGTCCTTCACCACCTCATAACGTCTTTATCAACTGTCACGGGACGCTGGTCGCTTACCAGTTTCATCTCGAAAATAATCCCTCCCTGGGGTGCAAACAAGTTAGGCATTTATTATTTTACTTATAACCACATGCAGTGTCGTGAGACCTGTAAACTCGCGTTTATTCCTAGTTCACGGTCAGGTGAGCATTATAGAGAATAATGTTTAAGATATACCTCTCCGTGTCTACAATGCAATATATCTTCTGTTATCTGTCAGCATTGAAACTCATGCGTTGCTGATACGCGAAGAAAAGCTCAAATCCGCAATTTCGTTGCCCTGTAGACAGATTTGATTAACGCATTTACTTAGTAATGTTAATTAGTTTTTTCGAGGTCGATATCAGATACTTCTTACATATCCTTAGATATTAATTTTTGAAACCTCTATAAGCTTATGTTGTTTTACTGGTCCACGCGTTCTCTGACAAGTAATGCCTCGGATTTCGCATGGGAGAAAACGTGCGAATAGTTGGCACTTTATATAGACTGATGTTTAAAATTAAAACCGATATTCGAATTTCTACTGTAGTTTAATGTAAACACTAAACAAAATGTCTGCAGTGATATTGAAATCGAATTGTAAGAATTAGTTAATTTTATTAATGAGTTAATTAAAGTGTAATGTTTTAATATTTTTAAAAACAAATCAAAGGTTTTTTTTTTTTACAGTCGGTGAATAATTGTTGGCGCAATAAAAATATGTTTGGGTTATAGTCACTTAATGGTTATTTCTAACATTTCTGACGCCCCGCCAAAGTTATAGTTTCGGCTACCCACCAAAAATTCTTTCGTCCCACTTAAAGGAAACACACACACCACTTCAGGAAAAAAAAATCAAAACAACAGGACAGACAATTAAATGTAAATATATGTTGCCATGGATGTCTTCTTGATAGTTCCACCCACGCAGTTCCGTTGCGTATTTAAACAGCTGAGGTAATAATTCATATAAAAATATATGTGCCAAAACGGGTAACAAAATTTACTTTTGCCTTATTTAAACAAGAGCTGATTTATGGCAACTTGATGAAATATTACATAAAATAAGTTTTAACTGAGATGACTTTCAAGATAGCTTATTTTTATAACCGGAGAACAATAAAAGTATTTTAATTAAAACATTTTTAGAACTAGTGTCAGTAAACAGAAGATCTTGCGCACAGGGATCGACTCTGAAGTTTATTAGTGCTAAAGAGCTAGCACTTGTAGTAGTTTACGCACAATAATCGGTGCACCAGAAAAAAAAAACAATGGGAAGAAATTCTCATAGTGGGAATGGTCTAACTGAAGGTACAAATATTCATTCTAAAATTAGTAAATATACAAAAACTTTATAAGCAGGTAATAAGTGTGCAAATATTTTTGTCGATTGATTTATTTACGGTATAGTGTAATTTTTATAACTTCGTGTGGCAGATGGCAGATGGTTTAAAAAAACACTTTCAAAATTTTACAATACAATTTTTGTCACTAAGAAATTTTTCACGGCACAATGTAAGCAGAATTAATTAATAAGATATATATATTGACAATGAATTACTAATATAAATTAAATGTTTTTAAATTTGCTTATTACATGAACAGATTTTCTGTCGGTTTTAAATATAACCACGTGCTTTTTTGTGTACCTTACGTTTATATATAGCTAAACGATACGCGCATCCACGTTGGGTCATACCCCTACCACGTTGACTGTCGAATTTCGTTTCACTGTGCGCTCGCAACTTCCGTTGCATACTAAACGTTTACCCTCAACGCGCCAAAAAAAGTATAACTTCAAAAATTTAAACGATATGATAGTGTTCGCAGTGTGCAAAATTTGCACATATGCTTAATTGACCCACTGTAATTCATTAATCTACAAAGATGGTTTTTGAATATGTCCTCCATTTCTTGACCCTCCTCTTATTGTTGCATAATTTAATGGGAAACCTACCATCTTTGTCCACCTAATTTTGTATAATACGTGTTGAAATTTTCATCATTCATTCGAATTACAATGAAGCATGTCTGACGTGAACTCTACTTTAATTCATAACGACAGATACGAAGTACAGTTTATCGGTTTAATGTGTTGACACATTCACGTACATAGGGCGGCAGGGGCACGTATGTGGCCATAGGCACAGGACATGGTAGTATGTATAAAGAAAACATTAAAATATTGTACCACATTGAGCATGTATTGCAGGGTACTAAACCCTTGCAGGATGCTCCAAGTATGGTGTTGGATTTCCCGTAGCACGGGGACAGGTGGCGATACGGTCAGGCATGGAGGCATACAGACGTCGAAAGCTCTCCTGGGGAAGATACTGCCACCGCTGGCTCAAATTACCCTCCGAATATACCGTAGTTGCCACTGGTCGAAGTTGTCCAATCTGGTCCCGAACGTTCTCGATGGGCGAGGTGTCTGAAGACCTTGCTGGAAAGGAAGCATATTGACATCACGAAGGCAGGCCAGAGACACCCGTGCTATTTGAGGCTGGGCATTATCTTGCTGTAAAAATGGGATTGTCAAGTTGCACCAGGAAGGGAAGCACACATGATCGCAGATTTTCCTGGACGTATCGCCACGCCGTCAGTGTTCTTCAATCACAAGTGGGGTGCGGGAAAAGTATAAAATCGCACTCCACACCATGACACGTCTCGTTAGATTGGTATGCCGCTTTACAATGAAGCGTGGATCACGGCGCTTGCCACGACGTCTCTTGACTAGAATCGGCTGTCGTCTGTATCAAGACAGAACTGTGGTCGCTGAACACCACTCGTCGCCAATCTGCAAGCTCTCATACTGCCCGTTCTACGCAGAATGTCTCACATGCTAGACGATGCCCAGATCCGCCTGGACATGATACTGGCGGACACAGGCGTATCCCCAGCTGCCGTGACATTACCCTGAATAGTGCGCGGTGACGCCCATCGAGTGTTTACAGCCTGTCGCCCGATGAAACGATCCTCCCTGCTGGTGGTCAGCCGGGGTCGACCGGACACTTCTCGACAGGTATGTGTACCCTCCTGTTCCTACTGCGTCCAACACCGGCTCACAGAGTAGGAAGAATGGTTCAAGTGGTGAGCAATGAACCGAAACCTCCAACCTGTCTCTCAGAAGCCGACTATGCGGCCTCTCTCAAACTCATCCAGCTGGGCAAATGCATTATCGAATGCGCCGTCGTGGCATACTGTGTGTTCACTGAACTTAGCTATTTTTTTCACACTGCTCAAACTACAAATAAGGCCTTATTAGTTGTTTTGATGGAGTTACATGTATATCCTCTAGTGGCACATCCGTGCAAGCAAACCGCATTAAACACATTTTGGCATACATGTCGGGCTATGACAATACTGTGTGGGAACCATTCGTTGATGGTGATAATTTTTTTTGTTGTAAATATATGCGTGTATATATTTGTGAGTGTGTATTGTTTCGTTCAGGATATGCTTTGCAGAGCTTGTGGTTTGTTCATCACCTATCAAAATTTTTTTTCATTTTCCATTAGTAAAACTACAGATTCTAATTCAACGAATGAAGACGAATCTGGAAACCCTTTTGACGTCAGTGCGTTTGAAAAACTATTAAAAATTGACTAAAAGGTTACCCTTGTTTGGTACCCTCAAGTATAGGCTATTCACAGTAAAATGAGCACTTTTCAAAGTATTGCCATAAGGCATAATATCATAATAAAATATATATTTTGTTGTGAGCTTTGTGAGCGTTGTGAGCTTTTGAGAGCTATAAAATGTATACACTGTGTTTATTAGTTACATGCNTTTGTTGTGAGCTTTGTGAGCGTTGTGAGCTTTTGAGAGCTATAAAATGTATACACTGTGTTTATTAGTTACATGCCATTTTTTGTATTAATAATTGCTGAAAAATACAAATAAACTGAAGGAAAATTTATAAGCAAGCTTGATAAAATTTACACCAAAAACCTACCAAATGAACCAAAAGTGGTATTCCGAATTCCACAGCGCCGATTACTGGATACTATAAAAGTAAAAGTGTTCCTCACTAACACTTCTCCGATATTTTATGAGTTACAGAAAACTTGGTTCTGCAGATAATGTAATGTTTTATTCCCATTTACGTACAAATAACGTCAGCAACTCGCCAATTAGTTATTATTCACTAAACATCCTTTGAAGGACACTGCAAAAGTTAAAAAAATAGAAATTATTATTTTTCAAACATTACTAAGTACATATGTTATAGTTATAATTCTTCCCATTTTGGGTTTTACCTACGCCTAATTTATGAAAGAAATATACACGTTTTATATTAGTATTTTTACTGACATTGATACTATAAGCTTTTCCTATTTTTTCAATCGGGACCCGTTTTGTTCCAGCTCGCATTCTAAGAGCTAGTATAAATTTGCTTCTAAAAATAACATAAATCCCCGGAATTCCGACACTTAGCCTCGTAGTCCAAACGTGCATTACCAACGCCAGCAGCGTCGATCGCATTTCAACTGTGACGTTGAAACAGCTAAAAATACTCCGTAATAATTAAGATTGGCTGCGAGCAGTGATAGAAGCTACTCCGCGATTACGGAAACAATGTCGCTAGCTTTAGTGACAGAAGTATTACATTTTGAAGGTTACATACAGATTGACACTGGATTCCTCTGTTCCAGGCACTCTTTTCCCTGTCAATTCAATTGATTCGTCCGTCAGTAGAAGTTTATCAACTGCATTTTCAACGAGGAGTATACCGCATACCGAGTGCAACGGCCTTTCACCACGATGAACAAGGTTACGTTCCCAGCGGGCTTACACCCTGATTTTCGCAAGCGGGAGAATTGGTGGATGTCTAGTGGACGGTGGGTTTTTCCCGAGCTACTCCCGCTCACACTGCCTATTCTGTCGCCCCTCCCCCGTAATTTTTAGGCTCTTATTCCAGGCCACTCTTTACTGGTGGATGACACCTTTGGCGTGTTACCGAGTCTCGTTGTGCCTCTCGATACATATTATGGCTATAGCATAGAATAGGGTGTCCATCAATTTTTTTTTTGTTGTGACAAGCTACTGAGTACTACTGTTACGGGCGCGTGCGGTCAGTCTCGACGCAGTGGATGGCGAGAGGGGGGACTCGTGCGAACCCGGCCTCCCACCGGGCGGGAGGGGAATTATTTAAAGATGGCGTAACTGTCCTCCCTACTTGCCTTATGGAGGAGTCGGTGGCGGCCGGCTATTGCATGAACTTTCTGGTAATCTCCTCCCTCGGCGCAGCCTGACGTGTGAAGAAGATTCTGGGTCAGGACGCCTGCTATTATAAAAACGGCCCCTGCTGTAGTCTGTGACAGCCATCTGGCGAAATGCGACGAAGGGTAAACAGGTGGCTATCGACGGTGTGAAAGACTGTGACAGAGGAGTGTGTGTGTGCGGCGGGGACGGCGGGGACGAACGAGAGTGCGCGAGTGCTGCGGAGGGCGAGATATCCGACGAGCAGAGTGCGGCTGTGTTCGGGGCACATGGGGCGCTCCATAACATTCTGCGTAGGGAAGACTGGCGATATCTGGACCAAAAAAGGTTCGACTGAATGGGAGAGGAAAACAGATTTGATTGTAAATACAGGAACTGTCAAATATCAAATATACAATTTTAGTAGTCATTTAGTATGGGTTAGAAAACTTTTTCAAAGACTGGCCTTAAGTGTTTTATTTTGTTAATGTATGTAAATATTATTTGTAAATAGCAAGTGATAGACATTTATTGTTGAGATATTATGTCTAGAGTATTTGTTTTGTAAGGGGAAAGTACCCTTGCCACATTCGATTTGCGTATTTTCCTCCATAACTCAATTTTCGAAGTCAATATTTAAAAACCAAGCTAGTCAATGCATATGAAACATCTTAACAATTATTTCTTAATCCAACTTATTTCTTACATGCCTAGTTCCACATAGGTAACCGATTAAAAAAATTACCTAATTATTTGATAGTTTCAATACCACATGGGAAAACACAACTATAATTGAAACCATAGAAATAAAAAAAAGTAAATTATCAGCTATTCATGTCCAGTTTTAATTTTTTATGTCTGGTCGTAAATTTACATTTAGAAGATTTTTAAGAACAAACGAAGATGAAATGGATACTACCTTCTTAAAGAACCTTTGTTAGGCCACATATTTTCAAAAATTATAACACCATTATTAAAATATTCTGGTTCCCGGAAAATCACGTCGAAAGCAGAGTCTAGTGTTATCGCGAACAGCTCATTTCGTTTTTTTCCTTGCGCTCCTTGGCGGTGCTCGTTTCCTGCTACACGCCTGTCGCCCTGCAACTGTGTTCACGTGCCCACATCTGCGCATGTGTGCTTGCTCCAGCGCTGCGGGCAGCTTCATTACCTGCATCCTGCTTCCACACACATATATATATATATATATATATATTTTTTTTTTTTTTTTTTTTCTCTCGCGTCAGTTACCTTTGACCTATTTCCCTCCAAGCGCTATTCCCTCGCGGTGATTCTCAACACACTCCTGCCATCTAGCGGCGATTAAAAATAAACTATTCCGGCGCCCACAACACCGTGCATGAGGCTAGCTGACCCCATTCGCGTCCACTAACTACCTCCCTGGACGAGAGATCTCTTATTTCGTATCCTCGTCTCTGCTCCCTTTTTTCACTTCCGGCCACGTTCCGTACAACAGCCACCAATTTATTTTAGTGCATGCCAAGTCGTCGCCAATTTTTTTCCCCCCGCGCTCTTAATTAACCTAGCTTCCGCCTTTGTGAAGTTCTGTGTTTAAAGCAGATCGTACGAATTTCAAAGCATCTCCATAAATGTTCCTGAAAACTAGTTTATTACTTTATAGTTCTGCTCTTCTGTGTACAACCATAACTTTTAAAATTATTTTTTTGGAGGGGTGGGGCCACTAATTTAAACTTCATCAATATACCGCTAGCTCGAATGATTAAACAGGCCTTGTACATTGCGTTACAACAAATGTCATACGGACAATTATTTACATGCGATATTCATGAAGTTCCCCGAAGAGAATGGCATAGATTATTCTATAAAACACACATATTTTGAAGAAAAAATAATAATAAAGTGTAATTACTCCAGGATTATGTTAATTGTAGGTATGATCCATCTACAGGAACTATTTGAAAATCTATATTTTTTTGTAAAAATGCTAACACAAAAAACTTTCTAATTACTGGTTTTCTAGTAACTGCGTTGTAAGTACAAAATAAATATGTGGTTAGAACAAACGTTTATCAGTTCATCATGTATTTACTTTTCTTGGCAGATTAAATCTTTTTCTCAAGTTTGTGCTATAAAATATTACTCTTAAAGAAAGATATCCAAGAAAAATATTTAGAAACAATATACACGAGCATCAATTTTTTTGTTTTACAGCTAACTTGACAATTTTGACTTGAAGTACGCTCTCTATGTAAAGGCATATTGCAGTATCTAAAAGTGAAGTGAAATATCGATTTGGGGCTTTATCGAAAAATGTCGAATTTTACTTTGTTAATCTTACAAGAAACGTGACGATACTTTCAAAACTCAAAAATGAAATTATCTCTAGAGACAATAGAGATATTTTCTAACCTAGACGAATTATATAACAAATTATATTTACTTGATTTTCTGTCATTATTCCTTTTGTCTTATTTATGACATGCAAAATGTGGGTTATTTTTATTTGACAAGTGGGGTGGATTCATTATGGCATCTTTTCTGATCAACCGATGGGTTACTTAATTGTTACAACTCTCCCCCAAAACAGTCAACTGCTTTTGTTTTACTAAGTTATATCGGCACCTTGTAGTGTTACCGCTGTCTTATAGATCCTGTGTTGTCATTTGGTAAAGGAGAATGACCAATTTTATTCATGTTAGAGGAAAGACATTAGGGGATGTCCGAAAGTTTATATCAAAAACTGGTATATGCAACCATTTAATATTTTTTTTTTTTGCAAAAATTCGTATTCTTCCATATTTTGTTATACGTAGCAGATTTATTTCGCCCTCGAAAAAAAAAAATTGCATTGCTTAATATGGGGTGTATTTTTCATCGTTAACATAATACCCATCTTTTTATTCTACCAATTATGTAATGTATGTGCGAAAAATGAGATTAATTAAAAGAAAATTTCACTTATAAGTGGTTACAGATCACTCGTTCTTGCGTTAAATATTATTTAAAACATTTCCTCTCTTTAAATTTTCTGGAAAGTTATTCAAAAATATATTTTATCTACAGTTGAATTTGGTGATAGTTGTTATTTTGAACGACATTCGTGCAAATCATCACGTCCTTCATATTCTAAAATGAATAAATGCATTAAGGAGATAAATGATAATCAATTTAAAACTTAATTGAAAGACTACCAACAATCAAAGAGAAATCAACAGAATAATGTTGAAAGTGGCAATTACATATAAAGAAAGAAAAGTAGGTGTATTTGACTACAGTGTGAGAATATGGTCCCGCATTCTGAATTTGCCACAGCCATGAGCAACGGAACCTTTTACAATTACGTCATATCCTGACAAGACTGGACTGGGTTTGACTTAACATTACCTCGACGGTGTGTAATGACCAAAAATAGTTACTACGACGTTTTATCTACAAACTTGTCATTCAAGCTGTAACACTATTATGAACTGGAATATACACACCTGGTTGCTCGCGGTCAGAGAGGAAGTATGGGATTAATTTCACACTGTACAGAATACAACGCTAGACTCGACAAACGTATTGTTACGTGACGTGGCTTTGCATCGCGCGAACGAAGATTACGTGGATGACAAAATAGTGATATAACAGCGGGTGACGAGAACGAAGGAATGTTGAAAGGTCAGGCGAGCCATAATCCAAGGAGCCAGTTTCTTGTTTCAAAGGCGTCCACCACGCATTCTTACGCATGCGGTTGTAAGCCTTTTGCGACTCGCACTCTCCTCACATTCAGCAGATCGAATTTCTGCGTTTATCTCAAGAATGTTCTGGTTTTGATCATCGTTGCCTCACTCAGCGTGACTCGGGGTGTGGGGAATGTTCCAGATATTGGCTGCTGATACTATAAAAGCGCGTCGGGTCTCCGAGCCGGGAGTTTATGAGAGTCGAGAGTCTCTGGGCGATTGTGCGGCCTTAGGCGATACAGGACGAGTCAGTAGAGCAAAGCTTGATACCGGAAGTGGCCAGCGGGAGGAAAATCTCCGACTGCGAGCATCGGTGCAGTGAAGAGTGTCACTAGCAGGCTGGACTATTGGACTGGATACCTGTGTGAAATACATTTCAAATGAAGGTAACATACAGACTGAACATGTGCAAATGATTAGTGTGAGTTAATTGGCTATAACCAAACAGGTACATATATAAGGACTTTAATTAGAGTCGAAAGGGACTTTAAAACTGCAGTAATTGAGAAATAAAAGGAGTAATATTAGTGATAAACAGATTAATGCTCTAAATAATACCTGTACGAATAAATTAAGATTATATGTATTTCTTTTATTTGTATTAAGACTTTCATCCCTCACAAACTCGGATGCGCTCCTCAGGCGTCTTGTAATCGAATTTTTGTAAGACACAAGATTATTCCAGCTAACATAAGTCATGTGCAACTAATAACAGGAGATGCAAACAATTTCTGAGGTGTTTGTACTATCTGGTTTTCTCATCATAAGGAAAGGCATAAAATGCAAGACAGACCTAGGTTTGCTGCATCCCTTATCATGCGCTGGTATTGTGCCACTATATAAACGAATGGCAAAGCAGCTTAATGTTGGCGAGGTACTGCAAATTGGAATAAAAAACTAAGACGCAATAGGCTATTAACTTTAAAGTAAGTACTTTTAAGGCCCCGCTAGCAGGCGTAACCACTAGCAAATTATATTTTATTGTGGCCTCAGACATTAACTTTTGATAGCTCTCAAATATATACGCTGTTTATTAGTAATGAGGCGGTTTTTATAATAACAATTGGCGAAATGATATAAATAATCTGAAAGGAACTTTTGAGCAAGGCCTTAAAACGTGCTTACTATACTGTGAACAGCCTATAGAAATGTTAAAAAAGCTGTGAAATTACAGGTAGAGTCTATTCGCGTTATCTTAACACTTTTTGAATCAAACCTTTCGAAAAATCTCACCTTGTAGGACGTGTTTATTTGTTTCCTAAATATGGCACATATCTCAAGCGTTTTATACTTCTGTTAACACAAAAGTACTTTATTATTAGGTAAATCGTTTTTTTTACTTTTATTATAGTTATAAATTATAGTATAATGTATAATTTATATGAATTAAAACATAGAGAAAATAGGCGTGCAAGAAATAGTTCTTATGCAAAATATTATTACACTGGGTGCGCGTGAATGCGGTGCGTTGGCCTTTCGGTGTAGTTCTCTAGACTTGGTTAAGCTTTTTTTGTATGATGCGGAGTAATTTCCCGGGAGCAGAACATAAGCAGCGCTTCAGATAAGTTTGAAGTAACATGCAAGAGTCGTTGTGTCGAAAGAGTTTTCCTTGACGTCAGCGGGGCCCGGTGGTGTAGTGGTTACACTACTCGCCTCCCACCTGGGCGAACTGGGTCCGTATCCCGGGGGGGAGGGGGGTTGCTTTCGGATTTTCGCATGTTGTTATCGTGCCGGACTATACCGTTGATCGACGTGTTATCTCGGGGATCTCCTGTCCTTCCCCACCCCCTACATTCCGGCTCTGTTCCATATTCACATCGCTTCACCATCATCACCTATTAAGAGCTCGATGTTAAGGGGCTGCAGCTTTAATTATACAGAAATTATTAATTTTAGTGCCATCTCAGAAACGTTAGTGGCGTTACTAAAAATGTTTAATTATAGAAGCATTACATTGCACTATTCTGTGCAAATTTTTGTACCTGGTTGTTAATAGCTGTTCCCAGGTTGTCATTAAAAGGCGGGAATGAATTAATATATAACATTTTGTATTAAATTAATTGTTTTATAAATATGCGTTGGTAGTTCTAATATTATGTCCGGAATGATGGGTAAGACGATTAGCTAAACTTATATTGTCGCGTTTATCAATAAATCCACCTAAATTTTAATCAGGAAGAAGAAAAAAAAATCATTATATTGGGTGACTTTGGTTCTTAACTGTGGTATATAGTCCCATATCTAGTGAGAAAAACACAGTGGTTGTTGTAATAATTAGAATTGTATAGCTATTAAAGATATGCCGACGAAATGTTTTTTTTCCCGTATGAGTAAAAACTTGAATAATTCGAGCTATGGTTATACTTTTCCTCTCTATCGGTGATAAATATATTATTTTAAATGACAAAATTTTGTAACTTTGCGCATGATTTTCAGTTAATTGGAAATGAAATACTTGAAACAAAAATAGTGGTGGAATCAGCTATTGTTTTCCGAGTAAAATCATGACGAAAGAAGGAATTGCCACAGCATTGAATTGTAAGAAATTTAAGTATAACTGTGGGTATGTTTTTGCGCGTTCTGAGGCCCGTCTCGTGCTGCTGCCTACTCGCTACGTGAACTTCCTCGTCTCGCCTCGAGTGCTGCCCGGGAAGGAAGGCGATCACGGTTCATCTCCCGACGGGGTTACGCTCGGATTTTGGCACGTGAGAATAGTGTTCGAAGATGCCTCTGTTTGGTGAATTTTCTTCGGGAGTGTCTCGTTGCTCCAGCGTTGCTCCACGTAATTCTCAATTTCATCTTCCCTGACTCTCACGTAAGACTATTGGTGCCACCCGAAATCTCTAAACTCTCAAGTTAAACACTGAACTATCTTAGCCGGCTAACTTGTCGAGTACCTCTATAAACTTCTTAGTTGCAATATAAGAGATAAAACGATTTACAGGCTAGCAACAATATAAAAACTATAAAATGTATGCAAGTAGACGAATTTTTGCCAAACTGACCTTTCAAGTGTGCCTAATTTATATTCATTAATTTTTATTTTCAAATAATTTTTTCCCCATAGCTAAATGGAAATGCATGCAAAACCTTTGTTCAATTAATATTCCTATATATGTAAATTTATGGGTTTGTGAGTACTACGCTGTGAATCATATGACTTCAGTAAGGTAGGTTTCGTCTATTTTGTTACATACTTTCCAGTTCCACGCAGATTTTACAATTTTTTTTAATGAAATATATGCTTTTATAACTTTTCATCTATTTGTAACAGTCGTGTGTCTCAGCTGCTGATGATCGTCACATTATGCTTGCTGATCATGTTATAAGTACCCCTGAAATATCAATCGTAATTCAATAACACAAGTTCATCGTTATAAAGCACACAAATAATAAAAACAAGACAAAATTTGTTTACAGTTTTTTAAAATGTGTTGGTGTATCCGCAACTATTATGACCGGGAAGAAGCACCAAACTCTTAATGCCTACAACTTTGATTTTAAAAGTATGTTTATCATGTTATTGAAATTTTAAGTGTTACATAAAATTTTATCCACATATAACCTTCAAACTTTGCTTTAAAAAACTATTTAAGGCGTGTAGTGAAAATTTGATTAACTATAAAGGTTACTGGGATTCTGTAATTTAAGAATAAATAAAACTAGACATAATGAATATCACCAATTGCATTAATATTATTCACAATTTTGCAGTACCAAACACAAATTACTAGAAAATTGTGATATTTAATGCGGAAACATCTTTTAACACATTTTTTCACTTATTTTAATAACAAAGACACCACATTTTGTTAGGAACGAAATGTTTGACTTTGATGTTTAATCAACAAAATGTTTCATAACTGAGTAACCATGATTACAGAGTATGGCTTGACAGTTGGTTTGAGCAAGTTCAACGTAATACACACCTTAATAAATATTTCCATTATGATTTTGAAAGTATTTATGCGAATTACTGTCGAAGAATCACGAGAAGCAAACTACCGTATATATGTTAGGTTTACTCATAAATTATGGCTATTTCCTTCTACAATGCACACAACCAATAAATACCCAGACATTATCGTGCCTGGAAATCTCGCAACGTTGCATTTATTTCACTAATATCTTAGACAATTATAAGTTTTATAGATAAGTAGTCTTGAATACAGAGTATATTTAGTTATTTGTATTATGCACGCTTATTAATAAACTAGTAAGTATGCAAAAAAAAAATATTCAGCAAAATTAATTCTTTGATGTTTTAGTTCTACACCTAAAAAACTGTTGCTTACAGAATATGTAATATATTTGATTAACTTATTGTGTGTGTAATGTATGTTCCTGACTTCTTTTAAGTAGACCTATTACTGAAAAGGAGTGGAGGGAAGCAAGTCATGCTGAAAGAAAGCCTCATTTTTATTATTTCTGGTAAGAGGTCTATTATTTTATTATAACAAGAAGTTTTCTTTGAGATATCTTGAAGTATTTGTCACAATAAAATAGCTCCAATGGTATATGTTGTGGCGTCACAGTAAAGTTGTTATTGTATGTAATTAGGCCTCACTTCTTCCTCCAAATTTTCAATGCACATAGTAAAAAAAAGAAGAAGTTTCTAATAACTAATTAGCCTACTTTCCTCTACATGAGTGCAAATACATGTTAGTGAAGTTCTAAAAGATTTGATGGTAGGTAGGCGTTAACGNACACAATAAAATAGCTCCAATGGTATATGTTGTGGCGTCACAGTAAAGTTGTTATTGTATGTAATTAGGCCTCACTTCTTCCTCCAAATTTTCAATGCACATAGTAAAAAAAAAAGAAGAAGTTTCTAATAACTAATGAGCCTACTTTCCTCTACATGAGTGCAAATACATGTTAGTGAAGTTCTAAAAGATTTGATGGTAGGTAGGCGTTAACGTCTCGTTGACAGCAATATTATTGTAATGCAACCAGAAACACGTGAAACAGTACCCAGACAATTAATATACACAAGTGACTTACCCAGGATTCTAATTAAGAAAAAAACACGTAAAATTAAGCTAGGTTGCAATCAACTGCATCACAGAAGTAGGATTCGGAGCATCAACTTCGGATGTTGTCAGTCTAATGTTTTGAATGATAGAGTTCATTAACTTGAAATATATGCACGGCCATCATTTTGGAAATAAGTGTCTGAGCCCCTTACAACACGTAAGTTTACGCGGACTACCATAACGCCACTCGTGTGAAACATTCTGTGTAAATCGGTTGATCGGTCTCAGAGATATGGCATAAAAATCTCATTTTCTTAAGCGGGGATATCTTAAAAATTACTTCAAAACAGTATCTGTACACGACGTTTCTAATAGATTCGATCAGCTTAAAAAGTTTGATGGAAATTGTTTAATTGTTAAATATATATGTTTATCACATCAAAATATCTATATGGCCGCCTTTTCGAAAATCATTGCCTGACCCCATTTAGATAATGTTACTTTACATAGCCTTCTGTAGGTAAGCACAATTTTGTAGAAATTAGTTTAAATATTACGTTAATTTGGCAAAATGTTTAATTTACTCACCTAACACTAATTTATAAAAAAAATGTGGCAAAAGAGGATCTCTGTATGCATAACTGATCCTTCTAAGTAACACTCTTTGCGTACTAAATTTGGTTGAATTTGGTTGAAAAGTGTCATACATATAACAAGTTATTCTATATTATTTATATAAACCGGCATTGATACATGTAAATTTACATACTCTACTGTAGCTATACATGCGAGAAATTTTGGTATGGATCGGTTGAGTGGTCCTCGAGGTATGTCATAATATCTCTATTGTTCATGTGACAGCTTTCATAAATGGAGGACAAAACGTTTATGTATTAGCACAATCGATGATTGTCATAAATGCAATATACAAAGTTTAATTTAAGGCTCTTGGATAGTTTCGTAGATAAAGCACACTAAGCTATAATGTTTGTATAGGCGCCATTTAGAAAAAAGAGAATTGAAACACTTAAAAGATACAAAACAATATGGCCTACTACAGTACGAATACTTCGCCAAATTTGAAAGAAATCGGTTGTTTGTTTCCACAGCTACGGCATTAGAACTGTATTATTTCATGTGGGGTTATCTTAAAAAAATATCGGAGAAATGAGGCTTTGCATAGACAATTTTTATGGATATAAAACATATTGTCAGCCTTTTAANTATTTTCTTAAGCGGGGCTATCTTAAAAATTACTTCAAAACAGTATCTGTACACGACGTTTCTAATAGATTCGATCAGCTTAAAAAGTTTGATGGAAATTGTTTAATTAATAAATATATATGTTTATCACATCAAAATATCTATATGGCCGCCTTTTCGAAAATCATTGTCTGACCCCATTTAGATAATGTTACTTTACATAGCCTTCTGTAGGTAAGCACAATTTTGTAGAAATTAGTTTAAATATTACGTTAATTTGGCAAAATGTTTAATTTACTCACCTAACACTAATTTATAAAAAAAAATGTGGCAAAAGAGGATCTCTGTATGCATAAATGATCCTTCTAAGTAACACTCTTTGCGTACTAAATTTGCTTGAATTTGGTTGAAAAGTGTCATACATATAACAAGTCATTCTAAATTATTTATATAAACCGGCATTGATACATGTAAATTTACATACCCTACTGTAGCTATACATGCGAGAAATTTTGGTATGGATCGGTTGAGTGGTCCTCGAGGTATGTCATAATATCTCTATTGTTCATGTGACAGCTTTCATAAATGGAGGACAAAACGTTTATGTATTAGCACAATCGATGATTATCATAAATGCAATATACAAAGTTTAATTTAAGCCTCTTGGATAGTTTCGTAGATAAAGCACACTAAGCTATAATGTTTGTATAGGCGCCATTTAGAAAAAAGAGAATTGAAACACTTAAAAGATACAAAACAATATGGCCTACTACAGTACGAATACTTCGCCAAATTTGAAAGAAATCGGCTGTTTGTTTCCAGAGCTACGGCATTAGAACTGTATTATTTCATGTGGGGTTTTCTTAAAAAAATATCGGAGAAATGAGGCTTTGCATAGACAATTTTTATGGATATAAAACATATTGTCAGCCTTTTANTCTTAAAAAAATATCGGAGAAATGAGGCTTTGCATAGACAATTTTTATGGATATAAAACATATTGTCAGCCTTTTAAGTTAAGTTGAAATTTGTTTTGCATATTTGTAGATCAGAAATTCTTAGCTAAAATATTTATATGGCCGCCATTTTGAAAAATAAGTGTCTGACCATCTCAAAGCTTCAGTTTACATGGTCTCAATAGTGCTGCTTGTTTTCCAAATATAGTAGAAATTGGTGGTTTTTTCAGAGATGTCACGTCATTTTAAGTTTATCATGTTACAATGTTAAAATAGCTAGATATCCACCACTTTAAAAATTAGTGTCTGAAATTTTTTTTATATATTTGCACGTATCAACTGCCGCATTTCTACATGTTTGCCAAATTCGGTAGGAGTCTGTCAGATGGTTCCCGAGATATTACACAAAAACTTCATTTATTCATGTAGGGCTATCTTTCAAAATGGTGGACAAAAGGGTTGTTGTTTGACTTATATGACGCTTGTAATATGAACTGTTAGCATACAAAATTTAATTGAAATTGGTTAAATGGTATGTTAGTTATACAAAATAAACATAAAACAATTGTATGGGCGTTGTTTTCAAATTAAGTTACTAATAAGGTTCAATTACATATATTTACCTGGCCTATTATAGTATTACTTACGTGCCAAATTTGGCGAAAATTGGTTGAGTAATATCCCAGATATAACGTAAAAGCTTAATTTATTTATGTGATGCCATCTTTCAAAATGGCGGACCAACAACACTATTAACCTTTAAATTCAATGCTTACATCTTGCTCTGTCTGAATAACATTTTTTTAAAATCGGTTGAATGGTTTCCGAGGTACAACATACCTCCCTAAATTTTAAAATAACTGCCCGGCGTTGTCGAAAACTATAAAAGTCAGTTGTCCTAACCTAGTACTATAATTGTAGGTGTAGGTCTACTAAGTTAGGTGTAATTCGGTTCACTCGTTCAAAAATTTAAAATAGATTACTAACATGCAGACACACACGCATACACACTCATACACGCACACAGACACACACAGTCACCATCTCATACACACAGGCACACAGACAGGAAAGTGATCTCATAAGGCTTTCTTTCCTTCGAAAAGTAGGCTAAAAGTACCTGATCACAACTCACTGTCTAAGATTGAAAGCATATTGGAATTGGTCATATATGATATGGAAAAGTGAAAGCTTCCTTTCCTTACATTTAAAAAGTTTTTAATTGCAAACAGAAATATCAATTTATTTAAACACCGAATACATATTTTCTCAGAAATTTTATTTCAGGGAGGTTGGGAAATTTTAGGGTCCGGACACATTGTCACAGTACAGCAGAGTGCTGTTCTGTGTTTGCGACATTCTGAAATCTGATTGGCCGCACATACGTCTGCACTGATGCCACTGGTCACGTGGACCAATAATATTTCAAATTGGTACCCGCACAGCGCAAAACCTTCTGTAGAAATTCTTTGAGGAAACACGCGCACACAGATTAGAAAACATTAGTTTAACTATTTATTGTATATTATTGATGAAGAGATAAATGTGACTCACTATTATCTGTTAATTTAAAGCTGAAGTCATAGTTATTTATGTTCGAAGACTGAGATCTTGAAGGAAAATTGTTTTTATTCAAAGAGTAAAAAGATCCGAGATGTGACGTTACTAACAACAAGTGTTATATACATCAGACACACAATTAGTACCTAGGTTGTTACATCGTACAAAATACTAACGTAATTACTTTGGTGTAGTAGACATTTTTTATTTTCTCCTATTTAACTAACACAATGATTACTGTATATTGTTGTAACAAATTTTATAATTTACATTTGATAGAAATTCATGTTTTTTCTTTGAAATGATGTCACAATTTATTGTGTCCTAACTTTTATATGACGCGTCTATACAAAATGCTTTTTTTTTTTTTTTATAAGATATTCGATTACCCTTAAAAATAGACATTTAAGGAAACCGTTTCTTCATGTAGGAAAACGAATCTTTTAATTTATTGATCCAAAACTTATTATAAATTTTGAAACGTCTCTACTGCCGTATTTGAATTTAATAATGGACTGACTTGTGAGATTTCTGTGGGGCTCGTTTGAAGACATGCTGTAATTCAAGGATGAACGTAATTCAGTTACGTTGGCAAATGGGTCGCAATTTATCGGACACACAGTGAATAACTATATACCAATAACAAATCTCTATGAAAACAAGTTCCGAATACCACAGAGACTGAGGTGAAATGAGCTGCACTTTAATATAGACGTCTGTATTTTGCACATGAAATGTATGCGTAAATGTACTATTTGGTATGAGTAATTTTCAAAGACAGCTGCAAAGTTGAAATAATATGATAATGTTGCTAGGAATTTAAATGCAGGTACACACAGAAACAATGTGTGCTTTTTAATATTTGTGTAAAAAATACACCATTACGAATTAAATAACCTATTTGTGCATTTTTATCCCTACTGTATCACTGTATCGAAATCATCGTGCCACTAAAAAAATTAATTTTCAAGGTGCAAATTTACCATGAAAATACCAACACGTAAAATTTTTCAATGACCATACTTGAGTAAACGTATACTAAAAAAGGGTTAAAGAAATTGAATTACTAACATTGACAGCGTGATTTATTTTACATTAACAACGTGATGAAAGTTACGTTGACATATGTAATTTTACAATTATCGTAAGCGAGAAATTTAGGCTGACAATATTAAATAGAAACCTTATTTTTAAAAATGAGTATAAGATAGTACAAACCTGTCTGTTCAAATCTTCACAGGGATACTTTAATGTTATTTATACAAACATCTGCATTTAATTTGATTCNTACAAACCTGTCTGTTCAAATCTTCACAGGGATACTTTAATGTTATTTATACAAACATCTGCATTTAATTTGATTCTGCAGCATAAAGCCTACCAGGCAAATGATAAAAATACATTGTTTTCAATTTGCATACGCGTAAGTAAATACAAAAAATGTGCTAACACTAGTGACGAACTTATACACTGAAAAATTCACAATCGCTAAGTCCTGGCACAATGCATCNGTGCAGCATAAAGCCTACCAGGCAAATGATAAAAAGACATTGTTTTCAATTTGCATACGCGTAAGTAAACACAAAAAATGTGCTAACACTAGTGACGAACTTATACACTGAAAAATTCACAATCGCTAAGTCCTGGCACAATGCATCAATGCGAATTTTCGTTAGGTTATATAAAAGAAACTAATTGTCTTACCTAACTGATTCATTCATATCGAACAAACTAATACCATTTTTTCTTCAATCGTTGTTATCAAATCTTTACTCAACCATTAGTTTTCTGTATGTCTGAAGTTGACGAGGAATATATTAAATAAGGAAACATTTCTGTAACAAGTTTATAGTGAAATTACACATTTTCAACTGTGAAATCACTTTTAATGAAAGAGAAAACCTAAATATAGATTTGATGTGCTGTACATTTTCAGTATTAGCCTAAATATGTAAAATTTGCAGAAACGTTTTAACGTGTTTTCCAAGTAACAAAAGCAAAAAAAATTAGTACAAAATTATTATAACCTACTGTTATAGAGCCAATTTCGATGTACCACTCTTGGTAAATTTTTCAAATTTAAGCCTTGGCATTTGAATACACAGGCAAAAAACAGTTTTTCTGACGTGCAACTGTGAGAAAGTAATTTCTTTCAAAGATAAATAATCCGATGACTAGAAGTATTTTCTTGTTAGACCTACTTGCAAAACTAGGAAAACCGAACACGAAATTAAAAATGAATATATTTCTCACAGTAGATGAAATTCGGTAACTGCCCGACAAAGAAAGCGATGTTCATCTGTGCACGGTACGTGAGCCCGTTGGTATAGCTTTTAGAACTCTGCCTGGTATGCACAGTGTCCGAGTACGACTCACCCGGGACGGGAAACTTCAGGCAACCATTTGGAAAACTTCTTCCTGATGCATGTGCTTATGTTACTAAGTTAAATCTGTTCGTAGATAAACGCTACTAGACGCTACTGAAATTGTTTCACATGAGACAAGCCATTTTTGTCGGACTGCTTGCAGAATTAGGCACACATGCATTGTGTTTCATTTAATTTTTGCAAAGAAACACGCTCCAAATGTTTCTGTGTTCTGTACCATAATAACTCGTGAAATTCGACTGTTGTGTACCAGAGTAGAGAAATGGAAGTTTTGCTTGTTCTATTTATTTTTGGCAGTTTTTTTTGTAAAATTGCTCCTAAATTTTAGGGGTTAAAATAAACCTACTTCGGTGGAGACTCTCTGCAGTGTACATTTGCGTTAAACAGTTTTTTACTCACCAAGGCAGAAGTTAGTGAACTACCCGACAGCTAAAGCTGGGATCTCCACAATACATCAGAATCTCACTACTTGTCATCACCAGCATAGTTTTTTTTTCAATATAGTTCACGATACTACCAACAAATCGAATGCCAGCACGCAATAATTCAAGCCAGCTTCTATTGGTAAATGGAAAACTCCGCAGCAGGATTCAAACAGTTCATAACATAAATCAGACTTCCTCCGTTTTCATCATCGATTTCTAATGACCTGAAACTTTCACAGATTCATTTGGAGACAAGCTGGACTTATTATTTATCTGCGTTGCTGTCGCGATTCGACCAGTTATTTATTTGACACACCGTAGAAGTCTCGCGTGCCTATAGCAGATCCGAAACAAAAGAAGTGACTGAACACAGACAAGAAATTAAAATGTTATTGACAACCAGCCAATATGGTAACGGCAGTGGCTTGAAAAAACGTACATTCCACTATTTAGTTTAACCAAAAAGTCTTTTAACCAGGGAGTTGTTCAGGTTTGTAATAATTTTATTTCCTTCTAAAAAAAAAACCCCACTTGCTACAAAACTATGTGTAATCCTCCTGCTTTAAAATAGAAGTTCCCTTGACAGGTATACCATTAATTAGGCCCTATATAAATAGATTATTATAGGATAACGGCGTTGCTGTTACTTGTCCTAATTTTCTTTAGGTCCCCCAGTGTAACGGTATATTCACGGTAAGTAAAACTGCAATAAAACATACACAGTTTTAAGTCAATTTTTCCTTCGCCGCTTATGTTCATTACATCCAGAAATGAGTAGATTACATCGCCCCAACTGCAGACGCCTGAACTAACTAAAAAATTATGATGGACATGTGTGCCGTAGATGAGAGGCGGATTTGAACTCAGTTTAAATATTACATGTTGTAATATACGGCTAATATCGATGATCAGCTGTAGGTAACGATCAGCTTGAACTGCAGAACAGCAATGCCGGAATTCTGTGCGTGCTGGTGCCAAAAGAGTATTAAATCAATTTTAGTATAGCAAAACGCATTAATTTGTTAAAACCTTATTAATATGCAACCGTGTGTGATTGGCTGGACGCAAGACGAGCAAATTCATTTGAACAACCACTCACTTGTAATGTCGTTCACGTTCACATGCATTCGTATTTCGTTCCCGAAATGTAATCTGTTTAGAGTTACTTAAAACTACTCTGAAGCCCTGGTAAAGTTCTACTTCCAGGATATTCCGCCTCCTCATGCGAATAAAGCTTAACCCAGCCTAGAAAATGACACCACAGGGACAGCGCACCGCTTTCGCGTGCACTCAGTTTAATATAATAATTTGCATAAGAACGACTTAATACTAGGCATTACCAACGCACTTTCTTTCTCCCTGTATTTATGCATATCAATTATATATGAAAAAATAGAGTGTATAGATAAAATATAATTAAAAGTTCGATTGAACAAATAATAAGGTATTTTAAATGGTAACAAAAGTTTAATAAACGTGTGTGATACATGACGTATTTCGGAAACAACCACTCACGTCATACATGGAATGATTTTACAAACGTTTAATTCAAAAAGTGTGAAGAAACCGCGAACATACTATAATCATTAACCTATAAATACGTTGAACGTTCGGACCGCAAGCACGGGACTTGCACTAAAGTTGTCCGCGATGTTACCCTGTCCCTACACGGAGATCGAACGACGCACGGCTTGAGGGAGGGTAGGGCGAGTCTGTCCCCTCCACGCGCCTAACTCTGGCATCACGTGACCTGAGCTGACCACGCCCCAACCCTGAATCTCCGCACAGGCGCACCATATTTCGAGACCTGCGAGCTCAACGATGAGCTTGGGTATCTCTCTCTCTCTCTCTCTCTCTCTCTATATATATATATATATATATATATATATATATATATAT
>NQII01001335.1:402528-426954 GCA_002778355.1 Clitarchus hookeri
CCACTCTCGAGAGCGGACCATTTTCTCTTCACTCTCCCCACTCACTCGCATGAAGTCAGCCAATGACGCAGATGCACGTTGCTCGTCCGTTGGAACTTGTTCGACGGATACCGGCTGGCCTGAACACCGAAACGAACAAAAATTAATACCGTCCACGTACGTGAACCGTTACTTCCCCTCCGAGCTTTGCTGGTATACGACGACGCCTTTGCGTGCTTGATCTTTATTAATGAGAGGGTTTTGCGTGGCGGATCGAAAAGCGAGCGTGGATGCTGAGAGGAAAGGAGGTAGAGAGAGAAAAGGAGAGTTTGTGGCCGCGAGGGGAGGAAAGGTATTGGGTGGGGTTGGAAGCTTCCTCAAACAAGATCACCGAGAATTATGGGCGACCTGAAAAGGGTTGTATCGCGTTACAAAGTACGGATCGCGAAATGGCGTGGGCTTTTTGGTGGGAGAAGGGCGCGGCTACGGGGTAGGGGTGGAAGTAAAGGGAAGCTGCAAAGGGAGGAAAAAGGGTTGGTTGAGAGCTCGGAGGAGAGGGCACCGAGGTCGGATTAAACTTGTTAACATACGACAATCAGCGTGCGTGGGCGCAGGAACTCTTCATAAGCTCCGACATTGCAAGGGGCTCCGCTGTACTCGTCAGGGCCGAGATTTAATCTGCGCAGGTTCGCGCACTATGTGCTGCACTTTATTTCTCTCCTCTTTTCCCGCCTGCGAAAATCTAGCCGGAGCGGTAACCTGAAAAAATGGAGATGAAAAAAAAAAACATTCCAGTATTTACTTATTTAAACTTACGTGAAGAAAGGAAAATTCTGAATTAAAAGCTCGATACGAGTCGTCGTAAATTCAAATACTCAACTACGAAACGAACTCGTCTTATCTATAGAAACGAACATGCCACACCATAATACGCTGTATTAAAAATCACCTTTAAGATTTAAGGTAAAAATTCAAATATCAAAAGTTTTTTATAAAAGAACAAGTACCTCAAGCAATTTCAAATTCTTCATTTTAGCTTCCATGTATGTTTAAAATTCCGAAACGTTTCATTTGGTCAGTGTCAACATCACAATTTCTATCTTAAGTGTCATCTTCTTGTGCTCTCATCTCTGCGTAAGAGCTTTTAGCTTACGAGCATTCATGTGCGTGATGACGCAACGTCAAAATATAAAATAAGTAAAAACTGGTTTTCACTTGTTTTTCCTACGTGCCTCAGATGCAACTGTTTGTTGGTTGACTGCGATTCATTGAAACAGCAGGAGGCTACATATTAAAAAGAAAAAGCTTTAAACTAATTAAATACACCCTGTTTCTAAGTTATTAATACTGGACAGTTAAAAAAAATTTCCTTAATTTAACGGAAAAGTGCTGGTAAAAATTGATCTAGAGGTGTCTGTAAACTCCCCATCAAATTACAGAAATTTATTTTTTGAAAAACTGACCTTCCGTTAATTTCACAAAACTCTGCGTTACTTCCTAGTTTGATTTCTGTACTCCCTGTTAATAATTAAAATAGATAATGAAAAAAATCTTTACTTTTCGTTATGTGAGTGTTGTACTGTGTATAAAAATACATTTAAAATTCTTAAAATATTTTATACTTGAGCAATATTTGAACACGAGTAAAAAATTACAAATCTGTGGCCCTAGCCGGTCACCTACAACTTTACAGGGTGTGCAACTTATTGTGTTTCTACTAAAGTTAGTGTAATTTGAGTGTCGCTCAATGTTACAGACGCCTGGTGCTGCTTTTTAGTGTTAGAAAGAATACGTCTTATTGGTTTGGATAACCTAACTGCCGCAGAAACTATAATTTACTTGTTACAGTGGCTAAGAAAGCCTCGTGTAGACTCGACATAGCTCGGCCCTGAAACCTGAAGCTGTAAGAAATACGGAGACTTTCCTATTTTGTATTTGCGGACTTAACTCCTTTTTCATCATCACGGATTGCATTTCCGTATATTACCGTTAGTGTTTCCGTAAATATGCGGACAAATTTAACAGCGTGGCTTCGTTGCATGAACATGAATAAAAAAAACTGTTATTATAAATATGCATTACAAATTTATAATAGAACATAAATTAAGCTTTTAAAAAGCATTGCTTACTAAAGTCTTGAATTTTTTAATTTTTTTGCGAGAGATTCACTTTCCGAAGAAGTATCGAAATTTTTGGATAGACAGAGCATAAGTAACATATTTTTTAAACGCAACTAACCAAGTTTTTGTTGCAACAGGACAACACATCAGTAAGTCTCCACGTGAACACATGTGGTGGCACGGAGCACATGTAGTCGATATTCAATTTCTGTCCACACATCAGCCAACATCGCAGGAGCGTGGAGGTGCAGTTGTCGGGCCTCGACGACCAGTCCGTCGTCCAGGGAAAGTCGTGTCGAGACAAGCACGAAAAATCCAAACTCCAATGAGGCGGCGCAACGTCATGTTTAAAATGACATCTGGGTGACACTCGAGAAACTGGAGAACAACAAGCAATTGCAACATGTCTAGACACACTTGTCACAGAGCGGGAGCACCCGCAGAAAACCCCACAACTCCATGACAGTGACTTTCAATTACCTTTCATTCCATTCCACTTATTTACGCAAAACTAGTCTTAACAAAAACTTCCAAGCAGCAGAGTTTAAATACGGAGTACAAACAAATAACGCAGTTGCTATATATTGCGACAATTAAACCATCTCCTGATCCGAATTGAAATACAAGATAATTAACCCCCAAAATTGTGAGAAATGATTCAATAAACTGCTAGTTTTCTTTTCCTTTATCTCCAGGCTTATGTTGTTTTTCATTTTTCTCATAAAACTGCCTATATCAAAAATACAAGCATTATAAAAATACAAATAGCCAAACAGGCTTTAAAATAAGTTAAAATTATAATGTTTGTTATGAAAATTACATGAAATTACATTAAATAATGGCCTCTCATAGCAATACATACTTAGCCCTAATATTGTAACACTGTAAAATTAGAGAATATATAAATTTTATTTAAAAAAATTTCCCTATACATGCCCTATAAAATGCCCTCATCAAACATGGCAGGATATGCCTTCTCACAAGTTATAATGTTCTCATTATAAGGTCCCTATGCATCCTATCTCCCAAGACGAAAGAAAACCCCTTTTATAGTTGGGAAACACGTTGACCAGGGTACTGAGTAATATCCCAGAAAGTTTAGTTGGCGCGAGTCCAGTAAAATTCAAATATTGATGACGTCTGAGGTAGCGTCGGACGGTTGCTAGACACCATCCATACACGTTGGAAGGAGTGAGGCAACGTCTGGATTGCCTTGGTTGGGGGGGGGGCAGCTTCAAGCCTCCACTCCGACAGGCTGCGCTCGCCTGCCAAGCTACGCAGCCGCGTCGGTACCAACGTCTATGACGACTTACGTCGAACGGGTCACCAACAAGGTAAACCTCAGCTCCCTCGTCGATACATCCCCGTGTTAGGACGTTCAATTTTCTGTGCTGATATTAATGCCGGATGTACAGTGTTCCAGCAGCGTCACACGCAGGAGATGTGATGTTACCGTAAGGGAAAAATAATGGTCCAATAATTTTGCCATACAAAAGCGCTGCCTCTGGTGCTGACTTCACTTCAAGGGGATCTGAACCCTAAATATGCACGTTACACCGGTTCACTTCACCACAGACAAAAAAGGTCGCCTCGTCATAAAAAGCAACACCTTTGAGATAGCCATTATTGCCCTCAATAGGCCTATGTGATAAGATTTCCACTGAAAAGTCATACTGACACGTGGCGTCATTGGGCAAGAAAGTTGCTCTCTGTATGCACGAAACAATGAACGTTTGTGTACTATATCACGAAGAGAACCTTTTTGACCCTATGCGCTGATTTCTTGGGAATTTCGAAAAAAATACTGTCGCACTGCTTCTACCCTTTCAGCTGAAGTTGATGGTTGGCCAGTTCTCGGCAAGTCAGATGAAACCTGCAACAAAAAACTTGATTAGTTTTCCAACATTTTGGCTCCTGTTTCACAGTTTTATATTTCACATAGCGGACATAGATAAAGTTTGAAACCAGGGAGAGAAGACTTTTCGGGTAGCCTGTAGGAAAATTTTACCAGTTTTATTACCCATGTAGCTATGCAATACTGCACAATTAGTCCGTGGATAGTTAGCATAAAAATTTAGCGGAGCTGATTTGTGCAAGTGGGTCAAGTGTTTATCGGCGAGGTTGCAGTAATATCCTGATTAGGTGAGTGGGAAGTATCCAAAACAGAAAAGTTCCCCTCCAGGATTGTTGTTCCCCGTTAAGTCGGGCCACGATACGACCCCGAGGATAGTCGGCGCTGAGAACTGCGGCCACATATTTCCGCCGACGCGGGCTTGCCTGCTCCCCGGAATGCGACGGTGAATAATAGAGAAGAGTACCCGCTGGCCCGGTGTGAGCCAGCTCGGCGTGTCGATATCAGCCGCTGGATTATTCAGAAGGACGGCGGGTGAGGCGGCTGGAACGGGTCCGGTGTTCCTTCCGCGCCAACAGGCCGAGAGTCCGAGGCTATTCCGGGAACTTGAGCAGCCGTAGGAGGCGACCGGCGCGCACGCCCGTCAGAGGAGATGCATGGTCTATATGGTCCATACGGTATAAGAAGGCCACTTTCTGAAAGTCAGTGAGTGGCAATTGACGTATACGAAACAAACAAGGTGCCATTTACAAAATCTTGTATCAGCTGATGCACAAACGAACAAAAGTTAAAATTACGTTGGCTATTCTGAGCGCACTGCCGATGCACATCAGAAAAGCAGAAAATACGCGGATAAGAAAGAGTTCCTAAATTTATTAATACATTTTATTTTACATGGTCACAAAACAATGGTGGTTAGTGTTAAAAACTAAACTTTGTGATAATGAAGTTATGTATAGGTGTTCAAATTTAAATGTACAATAGAACGATATGACGTGGAAAAGTTTTCTGAAGTTGTGCTAACTTCAGAAAGCTTTTTCACGTCGTTTCATCCATCTCCAACCTCGCTTTCAACACGTCCTTGATATTAATTCCAAAAACATACAGAAATATTGCATAATATAATTGAATTATTATTTCTAATAATTTGACGAAACGACATGAATTTGAAATATATTTCCAGCCCGTAATATAAGAACTATTAACTTTAAAAAAAAGCTATCTGTTGACCAAAAAAAATGTTGCTCAAACTTCGCCGTGACGTGCTGTGCGCGCCATCTGTCGGATATTTTGGGAGGTATTACCAGCCAGAAATGAACCGCTTTCCTGCGCGATATATAACGAATTTACAAACATATGCCAATAGTTATATTTTTCCACGATCTCTGCATAATATTTAAAGTAACATATATTTCATGTACGACGATTTGGAGTAAAAGTAATTTATATTCGGCCGGTAATCGTTCGTCTACGTAAATTATACGCCATATTGTTCTCTCGAAACCCATCTCCTGGTTTCCGTAGAAAGTGAGACACGCGTGAATAGTTTTTAAGCAATTCTAACGTTATTCCACGTCACATATTTCCAACTAGAATATATTAGCTGTAATGTCCAAAGTGTGATAATAGATACAACAGACCGTCTCGCAAGTGTTAACCCAAATTCACTATCTCGGACATATTAAAAAAGAGTTAGCAAATATTGAATTATTTGCAACATTTTATATTTTTACTTTTATAACCTACTTATTTTTGTTAGACAGATTTCAGTCTTAAAATATCTGAACATTTGTTTAGCATTACAATACAATGAGAAGTGGATTAGCTGACAGCGTGTTGATAAAAAATAGAGCCCCGACTGGACGGACCAGCTGATGGCGGAAGGATACGTAGTCAGATGTAAACAGTGGCGCTACTTTCGCTGAGNGTTAGTGTTAAAAACTAAACTTTGTGATAATGAAGTTATGTATAGGTGTTCAAATTTAAATGTACAATAGAACGATATGACGTGGAAAAGTTTTCTGAAGTTGTGCTAACTTCAGAAAGCTTTTTCACGTCNAATGTACAATAGAACGATATGACGTGGAAAAGTTTTCTGAAGTTGTGCTAACTTCAGAAAGCTTTTTCACGTCGTTTCATCCATCTCCAACCTCGCTTTCAACACGTCCTTGATATTAATTCCAAAAACATACAGAAATATTGCATAATATAATTGAATTATTATTTCTAATAATTTGACGAAACGACATGAATTTGAAATATATTTCCAGCCCGTAATATAAGAACTATTAACTTTNTTATTTCTAATAATTTGACGAAACGACATGAATTTGAAATATATTTCCAGCCCGTAATATAAGAACTATTAACTTTTAAAAAAAAGCTATCTGTTGACCATAAAAAGAGTTTCTCAAACTTTGCCGTGACGTGCTGTGCGCGCCATCTGTCGGATATTTTGCGAGGTATTACCAGCCAGAAATGAACCGCTTTCCTGCGCGATATATAACGAATTTACAAACATATGCCAATAGTTATATTTTTCCACGATCTCTGCATAATATTTAAAGTAACATATATTTCATGTGCGACGATTTGGAGTACAAGTAATTTATATTGGGCCGGTAATCGTTCGTCTACGTAAATTATACGCCATATTGTTCTCTCGAAACCCATCTCCTGGTTTCCGTAGAAAGTGAGACACGCGTGAATAGTTTTTAAGCAATTCTAACGTTATTCCACGTCACATATTTCCAACTAGAATATATTAGCTGTAATGTCCAAAGTGTGATAATAGATACAACAGACCGTCTCGCAAGTGTTAACCCAAATTCACTATCTCGGACATATTAAAAAAGAGTTAGCAAATATTGAATTATTTGCAACATTTTATATGTTTACTTTTATAACCTACTTATTTTTGTTAGACAGATTTCAGTCTTAAAATATCTGAACATTTGTTTAGCATTACAATACAATGAGAAGTGGATTAGCTGACAGCGTGTTGATAAAAAATACAGCCCCGACTGGACGGACCAGCTGATGGCGGAAGGATACGTAGTCAGATGTAAACAGTGGCGCTACTTTCGCTGAGCTGTCAAAAAGTGGCCTTCTTATATAGTACAGAATATACCCGTGGTTTCTTCACACTTTTTGAAACGAACGTTTGAAGAATCACATCCCGTGTACGGCGTGTTTGGCTGTCTCCTAATCATGCCGTGCATCACAAGCGTTTTGTACTTGTGCTAACGTAAAATCTTTGTTTAAACTGACATTTCACTTATTTTGTATCTATAAATTATTATATTAAATTTTTTAACTAAAGCGGATAACACAGGGAGAAAAAAAGTATGTTTGTAATGTCTAGTATGAAATAGTNCTATAAATTATTATATTAAATTTTTTTAACTAAAGCGGATAACACAGGGAGAAAATAAGTATGTTTGTAATGTCTAGTATGAAATAGTTCTTATTCAAAGTAATATTAAACATACTGCGCAAGAGGTCACTGCGTTATCACTTTGGTGAATTTTTCTAGATTACTTTTGTATTCGTTGGATGGAAGAATATCCTGAACATAGACCTTAAGCAGGGCTTCAGAAAAGTTGGAAATAACCACGATTGGTCTATAAGAGCTGTCAGATACTTTTCTTGTGTCGATGTTTCTTCCAAAGACGACGGCAATACCAGGTGTACAAAATTAATGTCTACACTTTTTGAAGGAGAACAACAGAAAAACTATTTAAGACAATCTGATGGGAATGCACGAGAGAGGAAAACGGAAGATCTCCGAGAAAACCCGACGACCAGAGGCATCGTCCGGCTCGATTCCCACATGCGAAATACGGGAGCGTCACCGCCGGGATTCTAACTAGGTTCACCTAGATGTAAGGCTATTAGTCTAACCACAAAATCACCGCGACCCCTCAAATTACCCGACATCAACAGTAAGGCATCGGACGTTGTATAATAGTAGGAGAAACAGTAGCTATGGGTTTCTTGGGAATGGATTCACAGGCGGTCGCAATCCTGTCTCATGGTATCAAATGTCTGTGGCTTTGTTGCGTATGCAGTGTTCTTCGGGGTTCCCTAACAGATGGACAAATCTAACGGCATTAAACGTGGAGATATGGTTGGATAATCAACGCTTCCCGTCAGCCTTTCCATATCCCAAACAAAGGTTTCGTCCAGAAGCGACCGTACGTCTCGATAGTAAAGTAGACTTTCACTGTCCTGCTGGAGAAAGCAATCTTCACCTGGGTAGAGTTGGTGAACAATTGGAACAATGTTTTCCACCACCATAGTACGGTAAATTTCACCTATCGTTGTTCCATCAAAGAATAATGGCCCCACATGTCTACTCTGCCGGACATACCGCACAAAACTGTAAAGCCTGAAAAACCAATTGCATGCTCTAGCACATCATTGGAATTTTCATCGACCCAGTGCACACATATGTGGGAGTTGACAGTTTCATTGAATTTAAATGTTGTGTCATCTGACCAAACCATCACGTCAGTAAAATGTTCGTTGTCTTTGCACATGTTAAAAACACACTCGCACACTCATATCTGGGTCATATTTATTCATAGCTCGAAGTAACATGTTAATTTAGGGTCTTTACTTGCTTTAAAATGTGATGGACACTTCAATAACTGACATTTGGCTCACGCGCAGCTTGCCGCACAAACTTCGACTTCCCGGGGGGAACATGAGAATGTGTGGTACATAATTCCACACTCCCTTCGCCCGTTGCCATTCTCTTCCCGCTGCGCCGTCCGTTCTTCACATCACACACAGTTCCGCCCCTTTCAAACTTGTCAAATAATCGTGTCGCAGTATCGAATTCCGCACTATATCGTCTCTGAATCTCAATCATGTTCTCACATTTCCAATATCACATTAAAATTAACTTAAGGTGGAGTCACAACCATCCGTTGCATCCGTCAGTCGCCCGTCCATCCGGCGGTCACAGGATCTTTAACCAATCGCGAGGCAACTTTATTTCTATCCGCCAATCCGTCAAATATTTTTCAAACTTTAACTTTCGATGTACGGATGGATGGGCCACCGCCTTCTGACGACATTCCGTATAAACGAATACGCACTTACCAAAATATACCTCCAACCAAAGAAAGATCACGATGTTAAGTTGTCAGACTGAAATCTTGCTTCACGAAATGATCGATGGACGACGGATAGTTGTGAGTCACTTTCAACCGACGGATGAAAAAGCAGACGGATGCCTATGACTGACGGACAGGTGACTGGCTGATGCGACGGATGAATGTGAGTCCAGCATTACACTGTCCGAAAGAAACTCTTTTCACCTCCGCCATTTCGTATACAATTGAAGTGCTGCCGGTGGTGGCTGCAAACGGAACTTCCAACAGCTGAATGGCTGCGCGCGCTCGCACACACACACGAAGTTATCCTTGTATTGTCAAATACATGCAGTTCCTTCATATTGTCTTCACTTATTTATATTTTATATACTTACAAAGAGTATAAATATTAATTTGTGACATTCAGTATAAAGTTGATAGCAATATCCCATTACTAGTATTCTTCCTCATTTCTCTTTGTTTAGCATACGAACTTTAAGTCATTCGGACCAATGCATGCAACTGCGTGCATAGCGCACAAGAATGTTATTTTTGGCCGATGTTATGCACACTGCGAGGCTCAAAGCTCCATGATATTCTTTGCGGACAAGAGGTCCATAAAGCGTTCCACTGTTTTATGTTACTAATGGTTCATAATAGTATTGCTAAGGTTAATTCTACTCAGGTTCGGAACGAAACGACATTTCTTATGGAAGAGTTTGGCACAGGAAAAATTTCCGTCGCTAGATGCACAGTGTTCGAAAGGGTAACTTTTAATTAAAACTTTAAGCTACGTGAATAATTAGAGAGGGATTAAACTTAGTTAGGCAGTTATTTCATATTTAATTTATGATAATTGCCATTATTCTGTTTTTTAACGTTGAAAATAGAGAAACTATGGTGCACATGCGCCACTAATGGTTACCTAGTGGCGAAAATTATTGGTTGCCAAACTTTTAACATTAATCTTCTCAACCTGTAGTCAAGGTAACTTTGGTATTGCCAAACGCAGAGGCTACAGTTCATTGGCTGTGACAACGAAACAATTGTTTCGATTTAGGAACAGCACGTTTCAGAGCATATATTGTTTGCGACATCCGAAGCCGTAAATTAACGTGGGTTTGAAAGCGTCAATTATGTAAATGTTTTTTTTTTTGGCCCATTATCAGAGGCATGGATTCACCCTGTTACGAATTTATAATTTAGAAGTTATCGTTATTGTCAACCATACTCGAATGCTAAGGGCGACTGGGTATATGAGCACTCGAGTAATTAAATGGCGATTCCAGTAGAAAATAATTTTTATAATGAGAAGTATAGTTGCGTATCAGAAAACTATTACAATCAGTTTTTTTTTACCTGTACGGGGGATCCTATCTTTGATATCATAATTTCTTAACTGACTAATATTAGGGCATAATAGTCTCATCTTAGTTCGAAGATGAAGGCTAATCTGGAGTTGCGGTTTGCGGTCCAGACATCTGTTGCAACGACAAGTCGAAAAGTCGATGTTACGTCATGCAAAACTACTTACTTCTGAGGTAGGGCTACTTGTCATATGTTAGTCTGTGAGATGGCCAAGGCAGGCGGCACGTTATCGGCGGAAAAGAGTCCCACTTCCGGAATACACATATGTTGAATATTTTGCGAGCACAAGAACATTCCAGACTGTGATGAAACACGTGACTTACGATTCTCGGTGCGCTGTCTTGGTCGTTTTATTTTTCCCTGTGTGCAGTAATTTTCTAAATGTAGTTGCTTCTCTACCACGGCACAAAACGGCAGGCCTTAAGACTTTAATTATTGAATTTGTTTAGCTACGAGACTCAAGCTGTCGCTTTGATTTATGTAAGGGTGTAGTGGAATTCTTAATTTTCCCTAAGAGAGCATATTTTTACATATGAAGAAAGATAAGTACTAGTCGTGTATCGTATTCTCAATAAATAAGTTAATAAAATTATTACTTTTTTTTCAAAACTGAACGGTGGCCGATAGTTCAAATCTTTAAAAGCATTTCTACTAACTATTCAACCAAAATTAAAAATAATTTATTTTTACTTTTCACTTGGCTTTAGAGAATCAACAGTAGAGTCATCGCAGGAATGAACTCGCGTGAAAATTTTCAGATGAACCCCTTTTATATGCAAATCTTGACCGAAATATACAGCAAGGTATAGGCTGTTAATGTTAAAATCAGCATTTTTAAAAATTAAAACTGTCGGAAAAAATTGAAATATTTAAACCTTATTTTACTATAATTTCCGCGTGAATCCCATTCTACGTTACGTGACGTAGAAAAGGGCCAAAAATATGCCCGAAAATGAATAATTTCCCGACAAAATCAGCCTATAATTATCCCATCCTGTTGGTAAAACAAGGCGCAAGGTTTCAAATATTCTCTTGGAAATGGTTTTATATACATTTATAATTGGATAGACACTTCTTTCTTCATTTGGCAAAAAAAAAGTATCAACATTTTAAGTTATCGAAGAAAAAAAAATGTGAGTGTCTCCGGGCGGCAAACATAGCACTTTGCCTGAACATGTCATGACAACTGCTGTTTCTGTCATGACAACTGCTGTTTCTGTCATGACAACCGATGTTTGTCCTTGTCACAAGAGACAAGTTCCCCACGGTATTGCTGGGCAGTTATTTTAGAAACACTCTGTAAGAGAGGCTGACCTAGTTTCCACACCGTTGGTGGATCATATAGGTACCTTCATTACTGACACTAAATTGGCAAATGTATTTATTAATCATTTGTTTCAAAATAACATATTCCTTAAGGGGCCGTCTGTCTGAACGAGATCTACTTTTCCGATGCCTAGAAGCGCGGGAGCACTAACGAAGACCCTACATGCGCATCNGCCGTCTGTCTGAACGAGATCTACTTTTCCGATGCCTAGAAGCGCGGGAGCACTAACGAAGACCCTACATGCGCATCACACGCCTCGTTACATCTACACTGAGAACAACTACGGTTGAACAAACTAAATTTCCGTAATAGTAACCCTTATAGACATTTTACATAGGAACAACAATCTGCTTGTTTGAATGTACCATCGAAATATTGTTAACAGAACTGTGTGTGTCTTGTCTTTGATTGTGTCTGCATCTATAGACTGTTCACGGTAAAGTGAGCCTAATTACGTTTCCCTTTCAGCCATTTATTTTCCTTCAACANGTCTGCATCTATAGACTGTTCACGGTAAAGTGAGCCTAATTACGTTTCCCTTTCAGCCATTTATTTTCCTTCAACAACCTTTTAAAATAAATATTGCAATGCAAGTATTAAACACAGTTTGTATATTCCACCACACTTGGAAGTTTACGTCTAAGGTTAAAACAAAATAGGTTTATTAATTATTATTCCGGATGAGAGGGCTTTCAAAAGTGCTCACTTTACTACTGTGAATAGCCTATATGAACTACGGTGNGTCTGCATCTATAGACTGTTCACGGTAAAGTGAGCCTAATTACGTTTCCCTTTCAGCCATTTATTTTCCTTCAACCACCTTTTAAAATAAATATTGCAATGCAAGTATTAAACACAGTGTGTATATTCCACCACACTTGGAAGTTTACGTCTAAGGTTAAAACAAAATATGTTTATTAATTATTATTCCGGATGAGAGGGCTTTCAAAAGTGCTCACTTTACTACTGTGAATAGCCTATACGAACTACGGNCATTTATTTTCCTTCAACCACCTTTTAAAATAAATATTGCAATGCAAGTATTAAACACAGTGTGTATATTCCACCACACTTGGAAGTTTACGTCTAAGGTTAAAACAAAATATGTTTATTAATTATTATTCCGGATGAGAGGGCTTTCAAAAGTGCTCACTTTACTACTGTGAATAGCCTATACGAACTACGGTGTGCGCTCGGCGACCAATGAGGGTGCGCACGACGTGACCTGTTGCTGGCCGAAGACCAGTTGTTGCGGGGCGACCCGCTCGGCGGAGGAGAGGGGAGTGTTTTGTTGTCGCTCTCGACGACCTATCTCCCTCGCCACCACATCCGCCAGCTCATTAATTATCCCGAGAGGCGATTATTCCCGGCTTTGTGATCGCCGCAATCTCCTTGGCCGAGCCGCTGCGAGCGCAGAAAGGGCTGGCCAAAACTCGGCCACTCGTTACCGCTGACGGTCGGTGTCCCGGTAAAAAAGAAAAACAATCGCTACCTGGTTACAACAATAGAATGGTGTAACCTAGGGTAACCATATTTTCCAATACATGAAGCAGGATATTTACCATTAAAAACCTGACTAACTNGTGATCGCCGCAATCTCCTTGGCCGAGCCGCTGCGAGCGCAGAAAGGGCTGGCCAAAACTCGGCCACTCGTTACCGTTGACGGTCGGTGTCCCGGTAAAAAAGAAAAACAATCGCTACCTGGTTACAACAATAGAATGGTGTAACCTAGGGTAACCATATTTTCCAATACATGAAGCAGGATATTTACCATTAAAAACCTGACTAACTATAAAAGGAATATGGTTAAATTCCAGGCATGACAATACTCTAGATACAAGATAATGCAAGCGAAAAATTGTGAACAGTACACCCACTAAATGCCTGGATGTTAATTAAAATCATTATTTCAATTTAACTGTCAGTTATTAGACGCCAGTAGAACCGTTTCATATGTATATTTCTTTAAAATAAATTTTACATTTGAACGATTGGCACATAGTTGAAGTGTTATTTCGTCAAACCAGTTCGCAAACCTCGCTTCGTGTATAAATAATATAAATTTGTATTGGTTGTTTACGTGCAAAAAGCTTGACTTTTTGCAGGACACTTGGCCAAAGCAGAACATTTCATTACTTTCTTTGGATTTCCGCATCATGCAGGACAACGCTTAAAAAAAAAAAAGGACTGTCCTGCGGAAAGCATAGGACGACTTATGACCCTACTGTAATCGAACGGCAGTGGGATATGAAATTGTTAGACTCTCGGGTCGAATCTACGACACTAGTTTTGAGATACTAGTAACTGGTAGCTAATAAAGCTGATGCCGACTGGTGTACCCACAGAGTAAACCCGATTTTCCATCATCTGCGCAAGTCTTCAACATTGAACCACCCACTACCCAGAGATGTGTCGAAATCTCGTGGTTGAACAGTGTCAATCTTATTTGTTTACGTTCGGTTTTTCAAGATACCCGCCCTTTTGTAGGAATAAAATAATTCGACTAACATTGTTAGGATTCTTAGTTCCATTTAAACTAGGCCAGAGGAACTGTAGAAATGTTTAAAAGAACTTACGATCATGAACGGTATTCTATGCTCGAATCCTACCCATATTTGTTATGATAGTGCTATTGCAAAATAAAAAGTATGCAATGTTGAATCACAGAAGTGGTTATTTGTGCAACTAGCATGCGCACTCTACTTATATATTCCCACTACGAACGTATCAGTCGGGTTTGCTAAAATCCAGCAGATGTTATCATTGCATCGGCAATATCAGACAGCTGTTATAAATAATTGTTTTTCCATTGTTTTCTAGCAGACGTTTGTTTTATCAACTGATTTTAATGATATGGAGCACATCGTAATTTTTCTGGTTTAGAATATTGGGTAAACACAAATGTTGTAATTGAAAACTGGAGTGAGATAATTGGTAATAGAATTCATCTCTCAATAATTAAAACCATTCATAAACAAATTATTTTCAATGTGAGGTTTTATTTTTCGGTTTCCAACGTGCATTCACACTCACAACAAAATTTTTATTATTTTTAAATTGGTGGAAAAGAAAAATTCCTGATTTTGTACAAAACTCTTGTTAGTAGGGGGTGCGAGTCCTTCAGGACTCCTGATATAACACAAACACCTGGCCTGTTGCAAGTCATCCTCACTAAATGCATATATAGTACTATGGATTATAATGAAGCAGTGGCACATACATTGACAAGTCATCTATTTTGAATCGATGAATTTTAGAAACTTTTCGCCATATCCCAAGAATATTTTGTAACTGTTCCTTAAAACAATATATTAATATGTGAAATTTACTGAAATACCAAGCACTTTACAACATAAAACGTTTGGGGTGAACCAAGCCGGAATTCAACTCAGCATTATACCCCTCAGATACACCCAAGAAAAACATCGTGACAGCTAGGGTTTCCTCTTCTATAGCGGCGGCCACGGAGAACGGTACTCTAAAATACATTTGATTCGCATTTCAGTGGAGGGTGGCTGGAAAATATGGAGGGGGGGGGGGAGGAGGCTGGATCGTTACTTTCTTAACACACCGTGCATAGCACTATGAGTTACTTTATTATATCTGTATGTTCTTAGGAGTCTGAATATCTCGAGATGTTTGTGTATTCTTTGCAAAATGGTCGTGCAACATTAGCAACCTTAAGTCGCGTTTCCCTTATCCTACTCAATACAGTTTTTTATGATTAAATTATTATCACCGTTCAATCATTTAAATGATTTTATTTATGGTTATTTAAGATGAAACACATCTTAATAATTATTTAGCATTGTCTTCAAAAATATTAAAATTTAGAAAATTGAATTTAGTTACTATAGAATTTTGGATTTTGGTTTCTATGCAAATATTTAAAAGAATTTGAAGTAGTACTTTGAAAAAATATGCATTGTAAATCACCTACTTACGAAAACTAATCACTAGTCGTAGTTAACGGATTCTATCACAATCGTGATTTTTGACTCAAAATATGTGACTGGCCTTCANAAACTAATCACTAGTCGTAGTTAACGGATTCTATCACAATCGTGATTTTTGACTCAAAATATGTGACTGGCCTTCACATATCATTAAATCACTGAGTCCTGTGCAAAAATTTTATTTTAGATATACATTGTTTTTTGAATTTTTATTATTGTATTAATATATATATCATATCATATTATATTTATCACGTCATATTACATTTATCATAATACAATATTCTATTATAATATACATACTATATTGTATTATATCATATTTTTTATATTATTGTATTTTGCTGGCTGCATCATTTATTTCTACTTTTAAGGAACATCGATAGTAAACTTGTCTTATTACAATAGTACCGATATATTCACAAGCAGTTAAATTAATTTCAGAGTTGTTGCTTTTCCACAGTTTGCAGTACCAGTTGAACTTTTTTTTTTTGTTTCAATTCCCCCTCCTTCCCCACCCCCCCTAACTTTTCCCATTTCACTTTACAGTTTTTCGCCGGGAAATAAAGGGGTAGTTCGTGATTGTCAGCACGAACTTACTGCCCGGTTCTGAGAAACGATGAGTTTCACTAGTTTTCTTTGGCACATATCACACCCTCCAGTTGAGAATGAAAACTGGGGCGCCATGCGAGCTCTTTTAGTGCTATTCAGTACTGCTAGTGCGTAATCGCGAGTTAGTTTGTATGACAAACAAACAAACAGATACCATATACCGAATGGTTTGTTTTTTAGTGCAACACTCGTATAATTACGAAAATNAGTTTGTATGACAAACAAACAAAAATACACCATATACCGAATGGTTTGTTTTTTAGTGCAACACTCGTATAATTACGAAAATGTTACAGCGAACAATAATTGGTTCCCGTGGCTGTGAAGCTGCACTTCAAAGAACTAACCATACGCATTTTTTTTTACATGGTCGCAATCATAAATATAATTACTTTTAGAAAAAAAATTTTAAAATANTTTTAAAAAATAATTAAAAACACCATTAACAAACAGTGCATCAGAGAGTGTTGCACAGCTGTGGTTTCACCTCTTGTGCAGAAATTCTTCGTTTTTGCGTCGTAATGTAGGATTCATAGTAAATACTGACAATGTACGATTATAGAAAATTTATATTTTATAAGTTAATTAATATTTTAGTGTGTAATTTAACATAAACACTGTCCCCCCTATCCCTCCCCCCACCAAAAGATCTGGCGTGGCAATAGGTAATTGCATTTACATAACACGTTGCAGTAATTTTTAAGTTCGCTACCATGAAATTTGAATAGCTAGGGAGATATGGAGTTTTATATGTTTCCTACCCAGACTGTACTACCACTAAGTGTCAAGTCTGTCTCACGTAGGCCTGCATTAACAAGTTTCTATCGTCATTAATATTGAAAACAGATAAGCTTTAAACGGAGCAGGGTATAAAATACGCTTAAAAAAAATAGCATAAAAAATTAATTATTTCAGGGGGTATCCGGAGTTCAAGGTTTAACTAATAAAAGTGAGTGAGTAAATATATTTAGACAACTTTTAACAGCTTGGTCTTGAGAGCCGATGATGGTGATTGAGGTGAGTATGGAGCTGCGCCGAAGTGAAGGGGGCGGGGGAAGCGGGAGATCCCCGAGAAAAACCCACCGACCGGCCGCATCGTCCGGCACGATTCCCACATGCAAATATCTTGGGAGTGACCCAGCCGGGTATTGAACCCGCTTCGCCTTGGTGGGAGGCAAGCAGGCTAACCACCACATGGGCGGTTCACATCGCAAAATATCACGCTCAACCGCCTACTAAACTATTCTGCCAGGTGAAAGCAGTGTCAATGATATGTGAAGTGGCCGACGGTTGCACTATTTTAAATTAACATAAAAAGGAGTGCATACGGAAATTGGAACCATTTACAACTGGAATAATTGTCTGTTGGTAAAACACTCTTGCATTAATTACAAAAAAAAATAAATTAAAAAATACATGGGATTCGTAGATTTTCTCATTGTTACTCTTATTTTCACTTCAATATTCAGAAATAGGTGTTTGGNAAAAAATACATGGGATTCGTAGATTTTCTCATTGTTACTCTTATTTTCACTTCAATATTCAGAAATAGGTGTTTGGTTTTGCACAGATTGGTTTTGCGTGTGCTCACGAGCAACGAAATATATACTGTAATACGGGAATAAATCTGTAGTCGGAGGAGTGATGAGGTACCTGAGGGTTAAGTCAGGTTGGTAAGGTTTTACCTCTGAAGAAAAGAAAGTAGAGAAACAGCGAAGGCACGCAGTACACATGCATTGCTTATTAAATACAATATTTTCTCTCAAAACACCGCTTATGTTTGGAGTGAGGAGTGGGTTAATAAGATAGCTCATTTGCATGGCAAAACGTCGAGGAGCAAACTTTCATTTAGAAGCAAGGGCAGTGATAATGCAGATGTCCTATGAATACGGTGAGCTTCGACATTCGTGCATGCTTATTTGCGTTTCCTTTGTGTTGGGGTATTCTCGCGTATGTGTTCGACAGATATAGAAGAAACAGAGTGGGAAAGAAGGACAAATGTAGGAAGCAAAGAGAGAATAGAAAAACATTTGCCATACAACTAAAAAAAAAATTAAATTACCTTGAAAATATTGTTTACAAATGTTTTATCTATCTGTTCGTGGGGACTTAACTGACATAGGCATATTTTTTATGGAAATCGTTTCGTGCCATTGTAACTTAAAATAATTTTACGATCAAAAATAAAATTTTTACACCGATGTGCCGCAAATCCTCACGACTATATCCACCTCCACAAACGTATGTATCCCCAAGTAGCTGCAATTTTTGTTGTCAAGTATTTATTAATTTAATATAAAATTATAAATTGCTATTGAATAGATAGATGAAATTAAACTATGTGTATTTCAATATTTAATTTAAAAAAAAGAAATTTAAAAGTTAAAAACATTAAATAAGTAGTTCCAGCGCCTCTCTTTCTCTCTCTATTTCTCTCTATCCAGAGTGAGCGAATGTGCGTGTAGGTGTGTATGTATATGTCCGTGCTTTTAAAACAACTGTACGAGGATGCTGACTACAAACTTGGCACACATCCATCACGTCACGATAGTTCTGCACTGCTGCGTTTAGCTTTCAATATGCTCACTGCTCNTACAAACTTGGCACACATCCATCACGTCACGATAGTTCTGCACTGCTGCGTTTAGCTTTCAATATGCTCACTGCTTCCTCTGTGGCGTTGTTATTCTCTACAAGTACGTATCCCCGAACATCTCAAGGCTCAGTGCAGTCGAGCGACAATACAAAAGAATCCAAATTATCGTCGGTCATTTTAGCTACCTGAATATGCAATATCAAGGACTCCTTTTCTCCTCCAATAAGCGGAAATCGCTGGATTCTGACTTCCCGACAATTTTTTTTGATACTTTATATTATTTAATGTGTTACTGGTGTTTGCTACTTATGACTGCGATGCATGCATACGGTTTATGCATGCGTATGAATACACAGCATTACACCGTAACATACTAGAACTTATATGGTATAAATTAAATGATAATTGCGCAGAAACCATATTTTCTTATTTTGTGTTAAGTTAAGCTCCTTCGTTTTTCTCTTCCAATTTGCTGGCATAGAAGGCAATATAAGTAAAAAAAAAAATCCTGATTATATTGTAAATCACTTTACAAAAAAACGGAAAGAAAGAAAAAACTTTAATCACTATTTNTACAAACTTGGCACACATCCATCACGTCACGATAGTTCTGCACTGCTGCGTTTAGCTTTCAATATGCTCACTGCTCCCTCTGTGGCGTTGTTATTCTCTACAAGTACGTATCCCCGAACATCTCAAGGCTCAGTGCAGTCGAGCGACAATACAAAAGAATCCAAATTATCGTCGGTCATTTTAGCTACCTGAATATGCAATATCAAGGACCCCTTTTCTCCTCCAATAAGCGGAAATCGCTGGATTCTGACTTCCCGACAATTTTTTTTGATACTTTATATTATTTAATGTGTTACTGGTGTTTGCTACTTATGACTGCGATGCATTCATACGGTTTATGCATGCGTATGAATACACAGCATTACACCGTAACATACTAGAACTTATATGGTATAAATGAAATGATAATTGCGCAGAAACCATATTTTCTTATTTTGTGTTAAGTTAAGCTCCTTCGTTTTTCTCTTCCAATTTGCTGGCATAGAAGGCAATATAAGTAAAAAAAAAATCCTGATTATATTGTAAATCACTTTACAAAAAAACGGAAAGAAAGAAAAAACTTTAATCACTATTTTTTGTGATATATGTGGTAAAAAATCTTCTTCACTTGTAAATACTGAGCTAAGATTATCAGAAAGAAATTGTTGAAAAAATATTTGCAACAAAGACTAGTTTGTGGCATAATATTTTCTTACTTTCCATTTTGCTGAAACTTTTCGTATGGGCTTGTTTGGTTCCGGAACAAATTAATGACTCTGACCACGCAAGGTGTTAAATAAACACTAATCGCAGTTGTAATATGAATATACTTATGTTGACCATGAACTGATCGCTGAGAACGTCCGCTCTAGGGCCTTCAGTGGTAGGTTGCTAATGCCGTTAGCGGTTACCCTTAGTGGGCGGTTCCCGAGCCTTAACATCCTGTATTTTTGTGTTTATCTATCCCTTTTTCCTTTGATGTTTGACGTCCTCATAGCCGCGGTGTCCGCGTTTTATCCGCGACTACTTCCTGTTTGGAAGTTCCCGCCGTGATTTGGTAGCACGCACGTGATCCTTAGTTGGCTGCAAGTTTAACATTTTGTGCAAAAGAGGACGAACTTTTTAAACGCGAGTGAAATACTCTTATTAGGATCCAGCACCTCAATTGGTGGATTTTATTGTGTTGACAAATCTTGCCGCCAGTGGTTCTGAGCGAGATCATTTTTTTTTTCTTCTTTGAATGAGCTAGACTAGCGGCAACCGCTTTTAGAGCACGTCGCTCTCAAAACTTTATTATTTCTTTCAATAAAATTATATTACTTATTTATTTGCAGACTTATAGATAGTTGTAATGAACACATCATATTACTACGCAATTAGTCAAATGTAAATTAGTGTCACACAATATATTAATAAAACTTTGCCAAATTCAGCACAAGGTTTTTCCAAAATAGCATCAGAAAATTTTCCGTTTCGAATCTATTACGTTGCATAGAAAATAAAGTCTTTTCTGACAACATTTAATAAATTCCATACGGCTGTCAACGTATTTTGTTTTGCACGTTTTCTTCTGGAATTTTAAGTTTCTTTATTGATCTTCGTCCCACACTCTGGCTTGTATAAATATCACAGTGATACTGCTTTAAGCATTTTCAGTTTTATTTTCCGCGTCTCATATTCTGTCTTAAAATTATTGTCGGATGATCCCATGTGCAAAAGTGACAATGACATAAACGCAATTTTTAAGATTTTTTTTGCTCTCCGATTGCCATTAGTTCTAGTTAATGTTGCACTACAATTCAAGATAGAACGGAAAACATCAGAACTTTAAATCGGAATAGACATATANTAGTTCTAGTTAATGTTGCACTACAATTCAAGATAGAACGGAAAACATCAGAACTTTAAATCGGAATAGACATATATTTCCCTAGGTCACTGACGTTTCAAAATATCTGCAAAACTTTGGTAAGAATGAGTTACTTGAATACACCGGAATACTTGAAATGATTGATCGGCTTCTACGNAATACACCGGAATACTTGAAATGATTGATCGGCTTCTATGCCAAGCGTGAATCATATTGCTAACAAATGAACTTAAAAATATTTTATTATGTTCCCACGCAAAGAGATTTTCAACAGATTCCAGACTGCTGCGTATTTCCGATTCCCCAGTAGTGCAGGAATGTAAAATTCCATTCTGAAAAGAGCCTTATTCAATTTGTTCGGAAAAAAAAACTTCTGGTATTTTGTGAGCAACCCGTTCCGCAGCCCAGCCGCCAATTGCTTGGTAAATGTAGCGCACGGAGTTGTTGATAATGGGGGATGATCCGCGCTGGCGGAGAATACGCCCCAAATTATTACGCATGCTCTTTTCACGACGTCCTGGCGTCGAGGGCTTTTGTTTCCGCCGACAAGAGAGAGGTAGGGAGGGAGAAAGAAAGAGAGAGAGAGAGAGAGATGGAGGACGCACCGACGCCAACCTACGAACGGTGAATGAAGCTGTCGGTCTGGAACAAGCGAAGCCATTCCGTTGGTCTCTCACACTATCCCCCTCACCACCCACCCCCTTTCCGAATTTTATGAAATCCCAACCCATCCTTTCCGTTGGTTTTGCCCTCCTCTCCTGCTCTTCATCATCGGGCAAACCACTAACATTCAAAATAAGGGGATTTCGCGCGGCTAAATCCTCGCATGAAAAGGACTCTTGCGTAAGAGGTTTTAACCGGAGATATTTATGTTTGCGTGAGCCTCTTGCCATTTACGTCAACCTCGTCATTAATTTTGCTAGCTGGCTCTTCCTGTAAACCCTCCCCCCCCCCACTTCGTAAACCTTACTTAATATCGCCGTGTGTGTGAACGTTAGTCGAAGAACGCGCGGAACATCATAGGCAGCGAAGTCTAGAGCCGATAAGGGTAAAATGAGGTGAAAATGGAGCAGTACCAGAACGCAAGGGCTGTGGAAACGGGAGATCCCCTAGAAAACCCGCCGACTAACGGCATCGTCCGGCACGACTCCCACATGCGACAATCCGGAAGTGACTCGTCCGGGGAACGAACCCGGTTCGCCTTGGTGAGATGCAGGCAGGTTAACCACTCAGCAAACGCTGCCCCTTGCATAAAACACAGGGAAAGAGCAGAGGATGAGCAAATGTTGAGAAATGTAGATAACGTCATTGCTGAAATATTAGATTTACTTTATTTATTAAGCGGAAAAAAATTATTAAACATCGTTACGTTCTCTAACACAATTGCATTCGGGTTTTTTTTAGCTGTGGGTCTTTATTGCTCAGACAGTTTGAAGTTTGCTTCAAACGTAGAAATTGTGATGTAAAGTACTGTTAGCAATGTTTATTGCAAAGTTCATAATGCATTGATTTTACGCCAGTAATCGTTAACATATTTTTTACTAAATTTCACGCATATGGATAAAATGATACACCATTTTCACACCGATATATTCTTTGGATATAAATATTTGTCTTATTATCATGTATGTTCTTCTGTTTATTGGGATCGGCGAGTTGACTTAGTACATAAAACCATTCTGCCATATTTAAATTTTGTCGATGATAATCCTTAAATACTGAACTTTATCGAAATCACTTCAACCAGAAGTGAATTTTTGGTAGGGAAAGGAGTGAAAAAAGGGAGGTAGAGTCCACACACGCGCGAAACACACAGTACGTGGTAGGGGATAAAAATCAACCTTCTTATTATTGGCCGGCACACTTCAGTTACACAACTTTATTTGAAAAGGTGCGAGACTTCCACAGCCTCCTGTATAGAATGGTCTAGCCACTTCCGGGAAATTCTGATCTCCAACTACGAAGCAGAAACTTCGTCGACAAAGACCGCGCCGTATTATTCCAGGTATGCCACGTCACTATCCGCTTATACTAGAAAGGTTCACACAAGGAACGAAACTATAACAAGTACTCTTCGAGATTTTTTTTCATAGTATCGCTTACAATTGTTATGAAGCGCTACTAAAGTTATACTTTCAGGCTGTTTCCGCAGCCTTGTGCGAACAAAGCTTAATATATCCTAGAAAATTAAACCAAAGGAACAACGGCACCGCATTTGTGCGCACTCAGTTCAACGATATTTTGCATGAGAACTATTTCTTACTAGGCATTGTCGACATACCTATTTACTCTCTGTTTTTAGTCGCACTTATTAGAAATGAAATATTATAATTTATAGACAAAATATAAGCAAAAGTTCAATTTAACAGGGAAAAAATTTTTTTTTTTTATGTTAAGAGAAGTATAAAACGGTGGTGATACAGGGCATATTTTGGAAACAACAGAACATGCCATACATAGAATGATTTTTATAAGGTTTCATTTAAAGAGAGTGAAGACACAGCGGATATACTGTAGTCAACGACACTAACACACATAACACCTATAATTTTACTAAAACTCCAGTTACGTTGCTGAATCCACACAACCGAACATTGCACGACGAAATACACTGGTCGAGGCGGAACTTTATGCATCCGTACTCCACAGCGAAAAATTCAGAAAATAAATCGATACCAACCGTGAAATAGATTTAATTAAGCTGTTTGCATTTCTCATGCTGCATTCGCTGCGAAGGGAATGACAGGGTCGCTGGTCGGAACGTGCTGGTCTGCGGCAGGAATCTCCGCCGACCGCCAATTTGCCCGAGCGGCCCGAGGTGCCGTGCTAATCAGAAGATTCCAGCGGAATTAGCGCGTTCTCGCTGGCGCACAGGGCGTATCCCGGGCCGCGGGCGCATTTGAAGTGCGGGCTGAATACACTCGCACGTACACCGCCGCCGCCGCAGGCGATTGTAATTGAAGGAGATCCCGAGGAATGATGGGAGGCGGATGGAGAGCCCGCATGCACGGGGCTGACTGGTCGCGAGCTATCAATCACCTGGGGACAGGTACAAGGCGTAGACGTAGTGAGCCTCTTCTGGACCCGTTGAA
>NQII01001335.1:426974-504325 GCA_002778355.1 Clitarchus hookeri
GGGGGGGGGGGGGTCGGGAGAAGGGTACGTGTAGGGGTAGGAAAAACACTGTAAGTCTCCAAGACTTCACAGCGTCTGGAGGAGGAACCTTACGGCGGAACTAAGGATTGGTATCCCTCTAGAAAAAAAAAATACGCCCAATCAGAGCATGGCAGATCTGAATTTACAATTACGCATAAACTACAGTTAAGAATATCAAAAAGGAAAATGTGTGTTGATATTTATTATCACTAGATATACTGGAAAATCGCGAAAAAATTTTTGGTCAACATATCTTCGAAAACACTCTAGCCAGATTATCCTTTTAAATGATGTTAACGGAAAACAGAGTGCTTTTGGAATCAACCTTTGAAAAATTCCACTGCCTGCATGTATTTTAACGGGCACTCTTGACTGTCCTGCGCCCAATAAAGTTGGTAACGATGGAGGGTAAGTTGTCCCATGTCGTCGTAATGTTGACTTAAAAGTGTTAGGTAAGCATTTGTGAATACTGGAATTTTTTCTTTTCTATGTTTTTTTTAAATGTATAGAAGTGTAATAATTATGAATTTGTTCAATTATTTACTTTTCTAATAATTTTAGAGTTTCACTTGACCGACGCACGAATAAAGTGATAAGGCCCACGGAAATGTTAATTTTGCATATGGCGGAATAATACAAATATATCTGAAGCAGGGCTTCCAAAAGTTCTCAGTTTACCATGAACAGTCCATATCATTGGATGATCCAGTTTTCGTCTCGGCTGATTTCTGTCCACCAGATCTCAAAGTGCACTGCGTACCCTCTCACTCTACTTTCAACGTTGGGGCGTCATACCCAACCCCAACAAAACATCTGTGATGTTCTTCACCAAAAGACGACACAAGCCACCTCCACCACCCACTCTTCTCGGCCACCGTCTTTCATGGACCACCACAGCTCGCTACCTTGGAGTCCATCTCGACAGGACACTAACCTGGCATCATCACATCCACACGTCTATCAGCAAATCAAAAACAGTTTTAAGAATACTCCGTCCACTTTAACCACATCATGCACCATTCCAGAACACACACGTATACACCTTTGGCGAGCCCTCGTCATACACATTCTGCTATACGCCTCCACCATCTGGGCATACGTACACTCATCCACATACCGACCTATCTCATTTGTATACAATGAGGGTCTCCGCATCATCCTCGGCCGGCCTCGAGACACCCCTGTGAACCTCCTGTACCGCATGGGCAAAGTCGAGCCGCCAGCCCACCTGATCCGACGCCATGCAGACAGGTTCTTCACCAAGGTGAGGGCCCACCCGAACCCTGCCATCTCCAGCATCGCACCCTACGACGACACCATCCAACTCCCACACCGCAGACTCCTGGACTTCCTCGATTTCCTCCTCCCCCCTGAACCAACCTAACAGCGAGATGTGCCACATGCTGACAGTGCGGGAGTGGTACCACACAGGTACACCTCGAGTGCGGTCAATGGTCATTTCGTTTCCTCTTCCAAATTCAGTGATCCAACCTATTCCATAAATTCAGTGTTCCGGCCTTTCCTTTTCAGCTCTCCTGTGTTCCTACCATGTATCTTTTTCTCTTTTTTGTACATATGTATATATTTTCTTCTTGTTAGATGTAATTAAGATCATTTCTGACCACTAATAATTTTCAGTAGGTTTAAATTTTTTTTTCATATGTTTCAGATTCACCTCATCTCCCCATGCCTGTAAATATGTACCCATTTCACTTTTTCATTGCCCATACCATTTCGCATGTATATATGTTCATTCCATTGTAAATATGTAAATAATTCTCTTAGCTGATCACCTTTTTATTTATGCCCAACAGGTTTTTTGTAATTTTTTCCTGTTAATTATACTTAGTTTAAGGTAACATGTAGTTTTTAACTCATGATAATTAGTTTTAAGCATTTTTATTGTAAGCTCGAAGCTTGCTAGAGCGAACTAATTTTCTTGTGCGGTTGGTGCCCCTAAGCACCCAATATTTTGGAAGTTCTGATTTATAAATAAATTGAACTAAAAAAAAAATTGGACTAATTACAGACCAGTAACAAACTTTCTTCTTTAGAGTGTTAGAATACTCAACTTCATTCGTGGGCGACAGCCAATAACGAAACAAAACTGTCGGTCATGTGTATAGTACATTTGATCTTAGTAAACTAGGAAACGATATAATTGTTGTATATGCCTACAAAGTTAATTCACGACCAGAAGGGCCTCTGCCAGAAAATGCCAACCATGCAAAATTATATGATTTAAAGCTGGTTTTTGGTACGTGACACAGGAAGTTTTAGTTACTAACAACAGGTACAGAGGGCACGCTTATAGCGAGTACTCATTTACTGACATTTAAAGTAACCTTGCGAATCGTGACTTGTGAGTAGAGACAACCAAGTTATGTTCGCGTGGGCAGTGGTCGACCGCATGGTTCACGAGTCGCAATTTTCCGCTCGTAAACGCACCCTCGTCCCAGGAATGGAAGAGCGGAGAGTGTGACGCGGAAAGAGAGTAGTGTGGAGAGGTTTGGACGCTTTTTAAGGGGGATCTGTCCCGGCTACCGTGGAATCTTCGCCGTAAGTTGCATCTCATATTTCGTATTTTATTTTGGGCGTCGACAAACCGCAGGGCATTACATTGCACATGCTCTGAAAAATGTATTGCTAGACTTATGTCGCCAGGACCTTTTATATAACGGAAAACATTATTTATTTATTGCCGGAAATCACTAGTAAAAAATAATACATTCTATAGATATGTAATAGTTTGATTAAGCATAAGGAGTTATTATTTATGTCATGTCGTGCGAAAAAATTTCATTAATCGTTCTTAAATGGTACTTAAGGTAATAATTGTTAAAATCAATGATGTCGGGGACTGTTCCCCCTTAACATTGAGGTCTCGAGAGCCTATGAGGGTGAAGCGAGTGAGGAGCAGCGCCGGAATTCAAAGGCAGGAAAACGGGATATCCCTGAGAAAACCCGCCGACCAGTGGCATCTTCCGGCACGTTTTCCATGTGCGAAAATCCAGGAGCAACCCCGCTAGTAATCGAACCCGTTTCGCCTTGGTGGGAGGCTACACCACCGCGGAACCACGGGTTAGAGACTGACTGACGTCTACTTTAACGCTCAAAGTCTGAAAGGAAATTTTGCACTACGGAAAACGTACGCCAGTTTGGAGCGTTGCGACTTGTGGCGGAGGGGGACTTGATAAGCGTGACAGTGTCGCCCTTATCGCTTCTTTGACGTCGTGCCTCAACAGCGGAAAATATCAGGTAGACGGGCTCCTTAATATTTGCGGTTTTACAAGAGACTATGAAACTGATTCCCAGAACACAAACTTTGGTCGACATTCAGATGGGAAATTCAATTCAACAGTAACATTGAAAACACTGCTTTGGACCATTAAACTACCTCAAAAATGGCTTTGTCTGGCAAATTACGACGCACGACTACAGGATACATCGCTACAGGTTTTCAGTCATAACATTTTTGCGTTTCTACGTGAATTTTTTCAGTTTTATGCTGCACAAAGAAAAACGCTGAAGATTTGGAATAAAACTTTGCTTTGTTAGTATTCACCCTGGCAAATAAATTTTGTGGCAAGCACTAAATTATTTACTTGTCATCACTAAACTTTTGTTGCCAGTAATAAATTACTTTGTTGTAACTACTAAATAATTTGACAGGGCGACCTCTCTAAAAAAATATTTTTCTCCGTTAAAGTAATTCGTGCTTATATTCACTTACGACAAACTTGGAGAAAACTGGAATACATTGACAATCAGCAATTTCCTCTGCGGCGTAGCTGGCCGGGACACTAGCAAATGTACGATAGGTTCTGGGTTCGAATCCCGGATAGAGCACAGCTGTATGAGACATCTATAAACGTAGCCTTTGGATTTAGTTTGATTGTTAAACCAAGCTTTACTTTACGGATTATACTGCCAGTATAGAGTGGAGGCCGTTGATGGCGTGTATCAAGCCGTCCATACACGCACGAGTTTGGATCGTGAGTCCGGCGCGGTTCGAGCTGCAACTGCCAAACTGGCACGTGTGTGGAATGCGACAACCCTTAGTTTGGCGTGGCTCGACATGCCCTTCGGTGGGACTCGGCCCAGCTCGGCTCAGCTCTCGGCTCGCTGTTGGCCCGTACGGGAGTGGTGAGTTCGCAGCCAGATTCGTGTATGTGGACAAGCGCAGGCCGAATAATATCGCGATATTTTCGGATTCGTCTCGGCTGCTGTTCTGCTGTCAAGAGGACACGGTCCTCCTCCTCCACCCTCCCCCATAGCAGAGGGTTGGAGAGATCTAGTGGCCGCCCGCTGGGGGTGGCTGGCCTCGGGAGAGTCCAGCCCGTCTTCATTCTATACGATTGCCAGCCACAAACCCCCCAATAACTTAGGCAGGGGTAGTTTATCTGCTCAGTCACATCAGGGTTGTTTGGCAGCTTGTCTGCTGAAAAGCATTTCGGTACTTTTGTGCGCTCAGTTTGTCGCCGCGATCACGGCCCGGTACTCCACACGAAGTAAAGGATGAACAAATCAACAATATCGCGATTTGTTTGTATTGTAACTACTACAGAAGATGCCGACTTCTCCGGCATTCAACTAACTCTTCCTCAGACATCATAAGTACTATTTTTTTTGAGATCAGGACTATCATCTCTAATAAAGTGAAGTAAATTTTAATTTGAGGGTATTTATCTTTCTGGCAACCAGTTCTTAGCTTACATTCTCCTTATTTCTTTCTTCGTTCTCGCGAACACACGTTCGTCTAGAACGGTGATTGCAGCTGCAACTTGCTTTCGAAAACACTAATTTTGTGTACGGAAATGTACGAGCAAATTTGAGAGTCTGTTCGTCTCGTGTGTGGTCGAAAATATACGGGTCTAGCTCGCGAGGCAAACTGGTGGAGCCAGACTCACTAACCAGACTCGTGCGTTTATGGGCTGCTCTACTGTAATACGCTAAAGGTCTCCGATAATTAGGTGTGAATCACGTGTGAAGAGGAGGTAAATATTCTGCGAGTGGCTGCGCAAAAGTGTGGCCATATTCATATTGATACAAAGCCGACGAATTTACGAAAATTTCGCAGTTCATCTCGGGACAGTGGGGATGTGGATTTGCATCACCTCTAAATAAGAATCTAAAAGTAAGCAATCGTTCTATTCTTCTTCAAGTATGTTATTTATTTATGAGCTAAGTTAAAAATTGTATTTAGATAGTTTTTGAACTAAGAAGATGTGACGTTCGCTCTGTAAACATCGGTTATATGTTTTATTTTTCACACAAGAAAAAGTTGGTCTTAATATTCTGAAACGTTATGAAATTTAATATTTTCAACTTCTTAACCATTTATTGTTTTAAATTGAACTTTGAAAGACGTTCATTTAAATATTTCTCTAGCCAACTTAATATATTTCACCATACCTTATTTGAATTAATTCGCATTGCAAATGTATTTGAATGTTAGTTAATTTGTATTTTAAGGTGTTTTGTAATATTTTCTCCTGTGCTTTAAATGTGTGAGTAAGTTTTGTGTTAATTCCCGAGATGTTCTGAGAGATGTTACCAAATACACTAGAAACCAATACCGGACAGCTTGAAGATTTCTGCAAGAAAATCCGGCGGTGTTGTCACCTCCAGCCAGCAGACAGCAGCACCTGTGTTTGATACTACAATCTTTTGATATTAATAATTCGACACCAACATGATGGATATGAAGACGAATCTTTCTTTCCTCTGTGGAAAGTTTATTTAACAATGTCTAACACTTAAACGACGAAAACTAATTCCCAATACGTCAAATGTTTCAGAAGTGGAAAATATTTACTGACAAATGATAATAAAATAAATAACATTTGAAATATTTCCAGAAATACAGTAATAGTAACACCTCTAGCCACTAGGTTATGTTTCCGCACACATGCCTATGCTATTTGTATTGAGCTGTCCGGTATTTGTCTCTGGTGTGTTTGACGTTAGCAAGGCTCTGGCATTTTGGAAAAATTAATGTCTTTTCGAACATGTAATGTGAGTGCACGCAAAAGGTGCGACTGTCTTATATTTTTTCTTAACTAATGGTATAAAGAATTTTACCTGAAGAAAACACGTCAAGATGAGTGGTTTTTTTTGTTTATGTGGGAAAGGTAATAAAAGTAGCCCAGAATATTAATAAAAAAAAAAGACATGCGTGACGTTCTTGTATGAATTCGAGGTTAAAGTATTATTCATTCTTATACGTCAATTTTCATTCATTTCATTACTAAAACTTTTCCGGCGATATTTATTCACAAGTATGATTTAAAAGTGTGACAAAGACCCAAGACCGTTTCACCCTGAGAAAGTTTAATGTGTACTACCTAAACTATAGCCAGTTAGAGGCATTGTGAACTGAATTTTCTTTCCAACAAACCAAACTTATGTAACATGTTGTTTCCTAAAGGAGCGTTAATGCAAAGAGACTATACAATTAAAAATAATATATACGTATAGCTTACAGAAACGGAACAGGCATTAAATATTTTCAGAGAAAAATAAATTCTTATTTTTAAGATCATACTGAATAAATTTTCTTTCTTTAAAGTTGTCAAATATATTAAAGTGTCTGCACCCTTTCCATTAGTCCGTGTATCTTTTCAAACTGCCAAACACCAACAGTAACAATATTTAAACACACAGTGGTCATGCTACAATACTAGGGGTTATATTTCCTTTCACACAAACTGTGTGATTTTGCTTATTTTTTTATGGCCTTGTGGGATTGTGTTATGGCTGTCTATGTGTTTATGCTTACTAAATTACACACGCCATAATGTGTCTCTCTCAGGGCTCAATCAAAACATTACGCTACTGCATAAATTTTTGGCGCTGCCAACTTTAAGGACCCGAGGTGTTAAGTCACACCTTGTTGATATTTCTCTTTTTTTTTAGCCTGCCAATAAAGTCTGGTTTTTCTATTAATGTCGACTGAGGGGAGAGAACCCTACTTCTTGCGTAGTTCTCTACTAACCACTGAGATGGAAAACGAAACTCTACTTGTTAACTTCACCAAGACTGGTGAGGCACACCATGGGGTACGGGTTACTACATTTTCAAGTACCATGGGAGAGCAAGAAGTGGAAGGGAAAACCAATGTAAAAAACACTGCTGTAGTACAGCATGAACAGCCACCTAAACCAATGCAAAATCTAAATAGGGAATTAACTTCGGCAAATATGATGGCATTCATGCAACAAATTAATGCAAATTTAACTAAGAGATTACAGCAAAGCAAATTCAAGAAATAAAGGGCATTTTAACGGAGTTAGATCAAGTCAGCACAGAGGTTCGACATATTGAAACCAGGCTAGTAACAGTTGACGCAGACGCAGTAGAGAAGGAAAGGTTAGGCTTGAGTCTCTTTCTCGACACCTTGATACCAAACTGGCACAAATCAATGCCACCATTGAGGAAAGGTTTTGTGATGCTAACAGTGGTCTATCCAGACTACAGGCAGAAAGGCTTAAGCAAATGTGTGCTATGCAGGCTTAAATTAATTTACGATTTATACTCAAGTCTGTAAAATATAATCCACAGAGAGGTAAACACACTGAAGGACATATGGATGAGGTTTTTTTAAAGAACCCTTCATATGAGTCCAGAAATCACTCATTCAGAACTCATAATCAATATTCTAAACCACTTGTCCATGAGGAAGTGGGTAACAAATAGACGTACTACTATCAGCGAGTTCAGGGACCAGCTTCTGAATTTTGAAAGCCTCGAGAAACAAGTCAGTTTGTATCAACCAAGAGAATATAGCAGAACCAACCAGCAACGCTAACATCTATTATACTTGCAAAATCCGCAGCAGGGCCAACAGTTCTATAGAAACCCTCAGGTACAATTGTTGACATCTGAGGAAACATAACCAGCAAATAACCTGGGTAACTGGTACTCTGGTAGTGGCAGACGAATGAATCGTCACAATAGGTATTCGAGTTTTAACACTGGGCCCTATCAGATGGAACGATACGAATCAGGAGGTGAAAGAAATCTGTCTTCAGGAAACAACCACAACATACATACATACAAGAACCGAGAATATTGTGTCTTCCATTTCATATGGACGACCACCACCAAAGTATTTGACCTTCAATGATTGGGATTAATGGAAGCATACATGAATCCTTGACCAAGCTCATCAATTTTAACGCAAAATTTGGCTCTAAAGATCTTAAGTCAGAATAACCCTAATAGATAAGTGATCGATAAAAGCAGTAACTAAATTCAAGAAATGTCCATCAAAATGAGCAATAACAGCAGCAAAACCTAGACCAAGGTTATCAAGGCCAGCAACAAGTACAGCTACGTATCCATTCTCAACATGCTGTGCAACATCAGTACCCAGTTCAAGGTCAAGTCACACACCAAGAACACATGTAGGCATACCATAGTCAGCAGGTACAAGGGCAACATTATAGAAATACAGAACCATCAGTGCCATTTCAAAACCCTGTGCCTGAATCGGCAGCACCACAACAAGTGCAACAGCATATGACATTGACCCAAATACACACATCATTCAAATGGGGCACCAATATGGGCAATATAATCCTACGAAGTTATTTCAAACTAATGCTAAGAACCCATCTACACAAAGTACATACCCCTGTTATCTGATGTAATTTGCAATATTGTTGACAAGAATGAGGTGCAACTAAAGGTAATTGAATTCGTGAGAGCGCGACTACATCTATCATCAGAAAGACAAAATAAAAGCCAAAAATTATCCAAAGTTTGTGAATTCATGTTTGGGGACTTGGTTCTGGTAAGAACCAATCCTGCAAGCAGAAATTTGGCCCACGTTGCCATAAAACTATGCCTATTATATGAGAGTCTTTTCGAAGTGTGTTCAAGAATTCTTAGAAAATATTGTGCTCAATCTATAAATAAGGCCACTAAAACTCCACTAAATTCACTAGTAGCTAGTAACTAAATTATAAGTTAACAAATTTCCACTGGTTTCAAGCACTGTTTAAGCCTAAGAGGATACACACGTTTCGTCACCAATCATAGGACGTGACGTGAAAGTATCAGGGGGTTTGAAGTTACCACACTAACTCGCACCTCTCACAAGTTTCTAACAATTTGAAAATAATTATGCAGGAAACGTGAAATAAAAGAATCGTTCCAAATACTCAGCACAGTGGGAGCCACAGCATGAGCTGCAGGGGGGGAAAAGCGGGCGTCAGAAAGCTCCCATCAGGAGAGAGCGTAGTGGTTATCATCTGTCGAGGACAATGCTCGGGGGATAGTGGAGTGCGAGCGAAAATTTTGCCCGCTTCCGGCAACCCCTCTCTTTCACACGCTCGGTCAACCGCAGAGTCTTTCAACGGGGGTCCGGGATTGCTTCCCGCGATAATGACCACACACACGTGCACACAAACACAGAATATATTTTCATTTTAGAAATACTAACCCTCGTGCACCAAAATTTGGTTCCGGTGGGACGCATTTGGAATCACATTAACGGACGAAAGTTAGGACAGCCTTACAACCCTAACCCCCCTCTATTTATACTTATTTCTGTGTGCACCCCGCGCATGCGCACGGCGCATACCAACACACGCACATTCGAACGCCACTCCTTCCTGCCAGCGGGCAATTACAGCCCCTGCAATTATATTTCCCAATGCCGCCGCAAATAGCGCCGGTATTCCATTTGCAGGTTTCCGCCCGCACCCCCTCCGGTCTTAAATTTCTTTTCAACCCCCGCCCCCCGGCTATCGCGTGCGGGGCGCCACATTTGCAGCTGCTTTGTGTAAGGCGCGATGGTCATGCGGTAATTGGTAACCATGGAAGGGGCCCTCCAATTTACAAACAGCGACAGTGGCGGTTTATTTTACTCTTCGCGCGAGTCCCCGGGTTTGATGTGGCGCATTCGAAATTCTATTTACGACCGTTCCGGGGCAGTGCAAAATCAATGAACAAAATAATGCCCGGAAGCAATGGCGTTTTAATGTCATTGCCCTCGCGGCCCTATCGCTACTGGACTTCGAAGATTGTTGATGAGCTCGATGAAAAAAGAAAAAAGGATTTATTGGATTTGTGGTTTAAGTTCAGATGGACAATATCATGTGTTAGTCAATTGTACGACTGACATTTCACTTTGGGGGGTGGGGGGGATGTAGCTGCTGCAAAATATTTCGTCATCAAACATCTTGCCAAACGTTTTGAGGGTGGCGCAGAACTGCTTGCTATAAACTATGACATAAACATTACACAATTTTGTTTTTAGTTAATTCAAGTAAACAAAGCAATTTTCAAAGCCCTGCTTTGTTGGTGCTGTCTATTATTTGCATATCGTCTAACCACGTGCCAAAATTAACGTTGCCTTAGACTAGTAATCGTGTGCTTAGTTTGTAGATATGTGACATTTTTAGGCACACAAATGTACCACTTTCACTCCAAATCTCACGCTCATCAGTTTTNTTAGTTTGTAGATATGTGACATTTTTAGGCACACAAATGTACCACTTTCACTCCAAATCTCACGCTCATCAGTTTTAAAATGTAACGCATGTAATGCGACGTTAACATATTTTTGGTAATTTACTGTTAATTTGACAGGGGACATGTCAGTCAATGTTCACATTAGAAATACGGAACTGAAGAAAAGGTTTTTTTTTTTTTTTTCTCTAAAGCTCGTTTCCGAAATGTTTAGCAACCTCCGAGCCAAATTTATCAGAACAAATATTTGGCAAAGGCTTCACTAAAAAAAAAGTATAGTGAAGTATTTTTTTCTTTATTGTCACGTGCCTTTGCAGGTTTCATTGCGATTCTATAAAGGTTTACTCAAGCGCTTTCTATTAGCTCCGACGATAGTAATTACTCCTTTTGTTACTCCATTTATCTCCAGTTATAAATCCTAACCATGAAATGCTGCGGGCACACATATGCTCCACATGTGTTCCTGCAGCATCTCAAGTTGTTGTCTACTCGAATCCCGACATATATGAAGGTATCACTAAAATTGCATATATATATATATATATATGACTACTGTGGTAAACGGTTCTTCTGATCATAATGGTAACGTTGTTAATGGAAGCAAATATTTTTTTTTACTATAACCCTTAGTTTGTAATATCCTGCCAAACCGAAGTCAAATGCGGCTATTCTGGCAACAGAACTCTGATATTCAAGGCAAAACAATTAAAATGCTATAAAATTCAGGAAAAAGAGCATTTAATTCTCTTTAACTGCAGATGCTTTAGGTATTGTAATCAAAATACTCCGAAACTTGGGACGAATTTTGTAAGTAATTGCAACATCAATTCTCTAAAGCCTTATTGTGAAACTTTCTGGCGTCTTTATTCAAAGACAGTCACCGAGCATTTGTAGTTAAGAGGCAAATTAGAATTATGACGAAATTTACGCTACCGCGCACAGAGATTCTCGTATTCACAGAGATTCCATTTATGTGCAATAAGGACCAACAGTAGCACGGAAAGAGCGGCTGTTATAAGATTACACTTTATAATTAATTTTGGAGGAAAAGATGTAGTCCTTGTCGGTGGAGATTAATTTTGTGTTTCACAATTATACATAACTACGCTTACACTAATACTGATGCAGTGTTTAAAGAAATGTATTTTCTCTAGATACAAGCAAACATTAAAGAATCTGGTTTTTGCCTCAAAAAATTTTTGCCGGGAAGTCTTTTCTATCAGTCTGACAGAAAAATACAGCGATAGTGAAATTCGGACATCTCGGCGAATATTTCGCCTTACAAACACAAACTGTTGCCTCGGTTTTAATAGTTATTTGATTAAATCTTATGTTAAAATTTCCTAGGTATAACTAGACTTGCACACTTTGAACTTAACATTGCTGGCATTATCAGGATCTTTGTGGTGAGTGGGTATTTGTGAATAGCGCACTTTGATTTTTTACTTTTTACGTGTTTCAGCTCTTGTTTTTAGCCTACGTTCCAAAGAAAAAAAAGGCTTATGAGATCACTTTCCTGCCTGTGTATCCGTGTGTGTCTGAGCGTGTGTGTGTCTTACCCTTTCAATTTTTTAAAACGTGAACCGAATTTCACCAAACTTGGTACTTAGTAATAAAACCTGGCTTTATAGTTTTTGACCACGCCAGGTGCTAACTTTCAAAATGGCGGCCATTAAAAATCTAGGTGGTATGTCATATCTCCGGAACCATTCTACCGATTTAAACCACATTTTGTATTCTGACAGAGCATTGCATAATAATTACATTCCGAGATAGATATTGTTGTTAGTCCGCCATTTTGGAAAACACCATCAAATAAAGGAATATAGATTTTTTATTATATCTCGAAAACTATGACACCAATTCTCACCCAATTTGCTAGGTAACTAATGCTATGATAGGCCAAATAAAATAAAATAATGAACTTGATTTGATACTTACTGTCAAAATGGCGGAAGTACAATTTTTTATGTTTATTTTTATATCTGCCATACTGTTTAAACAGTTTCGACCAATTTTTATACAATGAAAATACCTGTAAGGAGCATTATAAATACCAAAACATAACCACTTTTGTAGGCAATTTTGGAAGATAGCCCCATATCAATAAATAAAGACATTATGTCGTATATCTTTAAAATGTTTACCGATTCCTACCAAATGTTGCAAACAAGTATTTTTGATGCAGATTATGTTAAGTGACATGTTTTAAGAATGCCAGATAATTTTTTTTCAAAATGGTGGCCATAGATATATTTAAGCTTAGAATGCCATATCATCGAAATTATGTAGTCAATTCCAACACAATTTTGTATTTTGGCAGGAGACATTACATATATCAACTGTATCTACACGGAGCATATTTATTCCTCCATTTTGCAAGATAGCACCATGCGAATAAATAAAGTTTTTATGTTATATCTCAGGAAACCATTGACAAATTCCTATCAAATTTGACAAACAAGTAGTACTGCGGCAGATGATGTAAAATTGCATGTTTTAATTACAAAAGGCATTTATTTTCAAACTGGCGGATATTTATTTTAGATTAAAAACCTATATCGTGGAAATCATGTAATCATTTGTGCTGGCAGTAGATATTACAATTATCAACTATATTACCACCTAACATATTTTGTCCTCCATTTTGTAAAATAGCACCATGCGAATAAATAAAGTTTTTCATATCTCAGGAAACAATTGACCAATTCTATCAAATTAGGCAAACAAGTAGTATTGTTTGTAGTAGGTGGTGTAAACTGGTATGTTTTAAGTAGATAAGACACTTATTTTCAAAGTGGTGGCTATATACATATTTTAGCTCAGTATATTTTATCAACAAAACAAATTCCATCTTAAGTTTGTATGCTGGCAGAGCCTATTTCAACCATCAAATAAGTATATGAAGGGCCTCATTTCTCTGCAATTTTGTATGATAGCTCCACCAATAAAAAATTATGATTTTATCTCATGTCTCGGGAAACAATCAACACATTCTTAAAAAATTTGGCAATGATATTGTACGAGGGTTATTCGTAAAGTAAGGTCCGAATCGCCGCAGCTAATCGAATGTCACGCGAACATTGTAACGCGCATGCGCAACGACTCCCGGCATGCCTTGCTCGTCAAACGACGCCATTTGCATTGGTATTGTTGCTATGTGCTGTTTACAGTGTCAGTTCAAAATGTTTATAATAATTGATCAGCCCGCCGACTGTGAAATACGGTCAGTGATTCCGTTTTTGACAGCAAGGAACGTTTCAGCAGCGGAATTTCATTGACAGATAAGTCAAGTGTATGGCCCCACTGCGATGAGTGACAGCAAAGTGCGTAAGCGGGTGAGAGCTTTCAAGGACAGACGGGAAAATGTCCATTATGAACTGCGATCAGGCCCACCATCAGTGATCGCAGAAGATTTGGTCAAAGCCGTGGACGAAAAAGTTTGTGAAGACCAGCGATTCACAATATCAACTTTAGCATTGGAATTTCCGAATGTGGGTAGAACAACTTTGCACAAAAGTGTCTCCGAAAATTTGCAATTTCACAAATTGTGCGCACATTGGGTTTCCAAGCTGCTTACTGAGGAACACCAAATGAAAAAAATGGCTTGTGCTCTTGATTTTTTGGACCGATATCATAAGGAAGGTGATCAATTTTTAGACAAGATGAAAGGTGAAAGAAGCAGTTACAGACAGACGTCTATGACTTAGGCATAGAAAAGCTTGTAGAACGTTATGACAAATATTTAAACAAATATGGAAACTGTGTAGAAAAATAGAGAAATATGTAAGAAATTAAATAAAAAAAGTTTCTTGAAAAAATATGTGATGGTTTATGTTTTATAAGAAATCGGACCTTACTTTCCATATAACACCCGTACTGTGGTAGGCCATATTAATATATTTATTTTTTAAGTATGAGACACTTATTTTCAGAATGGCAGCAATGAAATCATTTAAGTTTTGTGTGCTATATCTACGACGTTATGTAATCTATTTTACCTTAACTTTGTTTATTGGCATTATCGAATGTGCTACTACATTACTTTTTTGTCCTCCATTTATGAAGATCGCCATATGAAAATTATGGAGGTTTTATGATAAGGACCAACTAACCGATTTACACCAAATGTTATACTGAAATATTTCAACTAATTTTACCAAATTGTACATACTCTAAATGCTTCAGAAGTCCATGTAAACTTTCATGATTTATATAGGTCAGACAACAATGTTCAAAATGCAGCATCACAAATAATTTAGGTAATTTTGTCACGTATATTAAACCTTTTAACCAAATTCAAAGACATTTTGTATTTAGACGTTATAAATTAGAAGCATTGTGTAAGGAGCCTCTTATTTATTTATTTTTTATTTTGTACGATTGCATTAATAATGAAAATAAAGTTTCTCATGTAATATCTCAGGGACCAAATAAGCTCTTTCCACAAACATTTTCACACAAGTAGCGCTACGATAGGCCTTGTAAACTTACATGTTTTAAGTGGCTCAGTCACTTATTTTCAAAATGTCGGCTCTCTTAATATTTTAGTTAAGTAAACCATATAATTCGAAACATTAGAATTTTTAAATGAAAATTTGATGCTCCGGATCAGACCTCTATAATGCAGTGCATAGCACGATAGCTTATTGTTCGAGGTTTTCTGGGTTCAAGTCACGAGAAATGCAAGTATGTATTTGTAGTTGTCTCACTAATGTTGCATACGTTTCTGGTTTCATTTCTAATGTTACAGATTTCAAAGAGTAGTCAATTCATACCTACTAACTCAGCCTTAAAGAACTTATTAACAAAATTATTGCACCAATGTAGTCTTATTAGTTATATCAGTAACTTCTTGTTGATATATTTTTACTTTATACATTTTCTTTTGCAATTTGTTTGCGTATTTATTTTAACTGTTTGTTTGTTCAAAACGCTGTATCTCAAAACATACGCGACAGATACATACAAAAATTCTCAAAGTCCCTGCATTGAACCTTCCTGCAGAAGTTCCACCAATAAAATATTAGGGCCACCTCTGAAAGTCCCCTAGGTACATGCAGTGCGACGAGAACACTGCACGCCAGTTCATAGACTTGCACTTAGCGGCGATGGGGCACTTGGACCGCGTGGCAGTGTCGACCTTATCGCCCCTGCGCTTCTCGGTTTCAAACACAGAAAAAAAGCTCTAGGTGGGCGGAGCCTTAATAAGTAGCCTGCAGCTTTACGTCCGTAGCGAAGGGCAAGTTCCAAAAAGACCTTCCGCCGAAGGACGCCGCCTGACCACGCCTTTAAATCCGAGCATCACGCGGCGAGAATTTAAGCGGTAGCTTCTCCGCAGCGCAAAAGTCTAGGTGAGCCGACGAACGTTGCTAGAGGCTTGCCGCAAAGCGGTCGCGAGCACTTGTTTGTATGATTCCCTGTCGGAACGTCTGCGGGGCTCGTGATGTTCCGCGGGCTTGCACCGCTGGTCGACCGGAAGGGGCGAGGGGCCAAGGGTTTACACCCCCTTCCCGTCTCCACGAAGGTGCTTGCCTCGTCGGTTCCTCTTCAACCACTCGATAAATGCGCTTCGCTACCTCGAGTGGCGCAGCTCCGGTTTAATTAAACGGAACCTCGGAGATTGCCGACGGGGCGCGCGCGAATTTCGTCGGCCAATTGGAATACCTCTTCGGTTAACACGCACGCGGATCCCCCCTCCATCGCCGTAACCCCGCCGACGCTAAGCCCGTCTCACCGCCCGCCCCCTTACCAACGTACAACACGCGCACTTAGCGTAATTAACAGGGCTTACGTCCCCTTCGCCTCTCTCGCAAACCTGTCCGTCCGACCCTTGCCGAGGTACGACCAATCCCTTCGCCCAACAAACCATCCTCGCCCCTCGACAATTCAGACGTCACGCAATAATGTCATTAGAAATATAATCCAAGGACATAATAGTGGTGCAGGGGAATTAGGCGCCGGGGATCGGGCTAGGCTTAACGCGCTGCTGCCCTTTGCACCACGGTCTCGTTCGGAGGCTGAACTGTCCTGAATGTGCATGCACTGGACCAGTGTGTGCTGAACCAAGCCATCACGACGTCAGTAATAGTTACCGCTTGTTAGATTTGTTAGACCTGTATTCTGAACTGTGCGACGAAACTAAACCGGAGTGAAGTAACGTAGTATTGTTCATGGCCACGAGTGCAGATGAGAAAATTCAATTAAAGACATGTAAGACTGTAGTAGCGAGTCTTAAGGTCCCGTGCAACTTATCTAACGTTGAGATAATATTTCATTTAGAAACACAGTAATTAAGCTGTCCCAATATGGCGGGGCCCCGTCTTGCTCAAAAATTAAAAATTCGTAGTCTTCATTACGCAAGTTGTGGGAAAAGTCAGTACTGCAACACTTTGGCACTTGTTATAAAAAAAATGGCAGATAATGCCTAGGCATTATAAATTCACCTTTAATATATTTGTTGAAGAGTAAAACTGAATGACATATATGTATTAAAAGCATACCACCTGTTTTGTAGTAAAACACAGTAAATAAAACGGATACTGCCATACAGCCACTAATAGTGAATTAAAAGTCATTTAATCTAAATATACCAATCAACTTGGATTGCAATTATGGCCGCAAGTGCATTCGACAGTATCAAGGAGATCGCTATCACTGCATTGTCCAGCTTCATTGTGTACGAAACAAATGAGGACATACTCAACAGATAACGCTACATTAGGGAGGTTGTGGAGGCTGAAGTCTTAAAGCCCTTCAACACGATCAAATTTTTCTTCAAATTACCTTCAATTTTTAAAGAATTAAATCCACTGAATACTATATGACGTCATTGAAACGTCATAATCGGGGCCATTTCTCTTTCAATTTCTTGAATGTCTCGTTTCCCTTCAAGATTTTCGTTTAGAACGTGTTTTATATTTTCTTGAATAATTCGCTTTATAGCAGCTTTTCTGACTGTTGTTCTATTGGAAGAAACCTTACAATATTAGAGTTGTGTGTGAAAGTATGAAGACTATTTGTTGTGGTTTAGCCAATTATTTTCTTTTCGTGCATGAGTCGTAGATACTTATAAAAACTTACTTTTAATATTTTTTAAACTGGTTTCATTAAAACGTTCATAATAAGTTTTCATGTGTAGACGTGAAAGCTTATCGAATGCAATTAATCGAGAAGCAAACTAAGTGATTTTTTAGTTAAATAAATTAAATTCAATAATTGAAGATGACAACATCCGACTACGTGTTGCCAGAAATGCCCAGACTTTCTACGAAGCAAGGCATTCCGCTTCTTCCTCGGCTCGCATGTTCGCCCCCGATGTCGTATGACCATTTAGCAAATAGCTCGACATTCTCATCCAGCAGTCCGTATCAATTAACTGTATACTCGGCTTGAAGCAACCTGGCAGGAGATTCTCCAGTGTCACTTCCAGGGCGTGTTTCATTCAATACCACGGCGAGTATCGTCTCTTATGGAAGCTCCTGGACTTGTCAAAACACAGTTTTTTTTGCAAGTAACGTTGCGTTAATCTGAAACTGCAAACGTTTGTTTTAATACAAAATAGTAACGCCTGTGATAAATTTACTTCAATTTCGATGGTTCCTTAAAGGTGTTGCATCATCACAAACACGAGTTTATTTTCGTACAGGAAAAGATTTCGAACAAACTAAATATATATATTTTTTAATGTGTATCTCAGACACACTCGAACGCAGTTCGTTCGCAAGTCTTCGGTCGCTTCAAGGTCAAGAAGGTCAAAAAGAAATATGTTTGTGAATGCAGCGAAAAGAAAAATTAAAAGGAAAGTTCTGGCGCGCTGTCAAGATCCGTGGCTGTCTTCGTCCTGGCATTAACTCCCAGCAGTGGTGTCTCCAGAGGGGGGCGTCATTATTATAACAAGCGGAATACGTTAGCGCCGGTCTGCGAACTAGCAGTGGGAAGCACAGCCGGCTGTAACGACCTATTAGTTATGCGATGCCCATAAACGTACGCCGGCATCTTTCTCCCCTCACACCTCCGACGAGATTGATGCGTCCTCGCGCGGTGGTCCAGCGGAACCCTCCCCCCTCCCGCCAGAGACCCCGGGTAATTAGTAACCGCGATCGCCTCGCAGAGATCCAGCTCATTAGGGGCGTACTATATATATACAGGTGTTGCGTCGGCGCGACTCTGCCTGGGCCGAGGTGTCTGAGCGAAGCCAACCCCCGCCGTCTTCCCGCGGGGAGCCGGCGATGATTTATAGCTCGTGCGCATCTCTGCCGCGCAGGTTACTCTCAGACAAATCATCGACGACGGCAGTGTTGCCAACAATTACAGTCAACATTAAACAAATTTTAACTTTCAATGATTTTAACAATTTTACTGGCTTAACTGATAATATAAGTATTTTAATGTGTCGTGAAGTAAATATTTCCAATATGGAATTTAATATAAAAGTTTAAGCATTGCCTTGGCAGTGTGATTTAGCTGAGAAATTAATTCTATGATAATAAATAACTAACATCTTGAGTAATTAAACAATAGAGACGGATGGTAGTAAAAAAGGAGACCCGGAAGGCCTAAAGGCTAAGTGGGTTAAAAGTCTATATACTTTTTTAAGATTTAAGTCAATATACACTATATCCACCTTACCGTACAACTAGAACATCATATAAATATAACTTTCCTTTTAAGAAATCACTGTAGATTCCGCTACATTTAAATAAAATACATAATTAATTCATATATTTGTTATTGACAACTAAAATGGCTATAAATAATCATTTCATCTTTTTTGAGTAATTATAAACTGGAAAATTATAACATCTTAATTTTTTTAAACTAGATATTAGCCATGTCCTGATTATGAAATTATATATGTAGTTCCTTTGCATTTTACAAGCGCTTCTTTCTAGACGCATGGTTTCAAAAATCTCTGCAGTGTTTCCTTTAAAGTATACAAAATGGTTTACATTAAGAAACTTGACAGGAGTTGATTTCAACAGATTGTGGCCGATTCTTCATCACAGGGTCTTGTAGTCAAGAATCCTGGAACTTCTGACTGAAGTTCGGTATACCCCAACAGTTTTGATTGTAAAACCACTAAGTTGGCAATAATACTGGTAACCGATCAGCGATGTCCGCATCAAGGAACCTAGCGCACGATATTTAAGTCTTATTTTCAATAATTACTGTCTAAAATGTAGAATATCTAAACAGAAAACCTACTATGAATTCTGACATACTTTAGCTGAGCTGAGCTTAACATCACGTGGTTAACTGTACCTAATTTAATTTATTATACATCCTCCAACAAATCTTCTCCTTTGCTGCAAGAATTCGTTTTCATTTATCTGCAAAGGGCACCATATGCTACTACTGCCTGCGTAGTCAAAGAAGAAACATCTCTAAACAAGAACAAAATACATTCCATATATCCAAATATTTTACTATATCATTAACCGGACTATGTTGATAATCTTGGGGACATCACTAGAGATTTGCAGTTTGCACCTCGACAAAATATTGTGCGAGGAATCTAGAGCAATTGTAATTTTCATATAAGGTATTTCACCATCCAAATACATTATTGTTGTTGTGTTTGCAAATTAATACTACGCTGTACCTGAAAAAAAAATTGAACGTACTTTAAACGTAATTAGTTTTCTTATATACAATTACATTTAAACTTCGTACCTCGTCACAACAGTCTCGCATAGAAAATCTGCAGTTACTCACAGTGTTAAATACATTCTATACTTCCCGGCAGCAACCATAAAATAGCTCATGTCCGATACGACATGTTATAGAGTCCGGGACTGTAGTGCAAACAGATCATTCGCCTCTAAGAAATAGCTAATAACTGCTTGTTGGAGTGCGAGCTCATTTGGACAGGCCCCAGCGATATTCATGGCTATTAACCTTTCAAAGAGAGAAAAATATTGCTTAGCTTTTACGCGTCATGCTCTATCTCAGTTGGATATTCTCCCTTTAAAATCCAATGCATGATTTACCTTGAGTTCTTGAAATACTAAATATAGTTCGTGCAGTTTTGCACTTCGTCAAGAACTGGAGAGCTACTCCTTAAGTAACTGCTGCTACATTTTCCTGGAGCTGACATGGAAAATTACGTTGTCAAAAGTACTCCCTGTGTGATAAAGAAGCTGACTGTTAGGGTCACATAGATTTGTGTGATAGAGAAGGCATGCAGAATAGAAACCCATTCAGTGTAGACACAAGACGAAACACAAGAAACATCAAGACATACGTTTACTATTGCAAAATCCATAAAAATAATCATCTCAATCCACTTATATAAATTGTGTGAAAAAATGTGTTAATGATTTTTTCATTGTGTTACTTCGTGCAAGCAGGATTTTAGTACAAAAATGAGCACTGCATTACTTTTCATGGATATGCATTTCAAAGTTTAAATAGGATTTCAGAGAAAATTTATTTCACTTAATAAATATGAAAGTATTTAAATTGACCTACAGATCATAATTTGCCTGCATTCACTTTAAAGTATTAACAGTGAAGTTCGGCGATGTTCAATTTAATCAGCAAAGTATGAGATCTCTCTGAGGACAAAATGTGGGTTTATATATATTTCACATAATAAGTTAACAATCAAACACTCAATTAGAAATGACTGTGGAATAGCCTTGCCATTTAAACTACAGTGTTCTAAGCGCGATGCTGGAAAGAATGACATCCATTTATTTTATGTTTAAATACTCAAATCATTAAATTGCCATATTATTGATTTATACCGCAAACATTTGTAGATAAACTTGCGTTAGACAACTTTCACGCCATTTGATTGTTTCGTCAGTCATATTATATAAATTTTGTAACTGAGAAAATTCAACTAAATCAGAGCGACACACCTGGTATGTGCTCCCTCAGAGGTCGAAAAACGTTCTGTACGTGCGTTTGAACAGCCAAGCGGTTCTCGCCCTCAACGTCTTTTCTAACGTCACGTGACAAATTTATTAATCGAAAACACAAATAAACATGTGCTGTGCATTAGAAACTCGTTCAAACTTACATGTTAAAAATTCAAAGAAAAATTTGTACATAACTGTATACAACATACAAAAACTATTTCACAATTCATAAAATTAAAATATTGCAATATTCCTGTTCAACTAACTTCTTTTTAAGAGGAAATAAAGAAACTCTATTCAATATTTACTGTCGTTCACGTAACCCATATTCCGTGCGAAACATACCTAAGTAGCACTAACCCTAATTCGCTCTTTAAAAATTAAACGTAAAATAATTACATAAGGCCTACAGCTTCCAGCCAATATAGGAAAGCTGCGTACTGAATTTGTACACATTCATTATTGAAATTTCAGAGTTATGCTTACGAGTAATGTAGGCAATGGAGTAAAATAAAGAACTTTAAATGACTCAATTCTTTTCTAAACGACGGGTTTAATTTACTAAGGTCGACGCTGTTTTTAACATGGAACCCGCGTCACACTACGGTTGTTTTTAGATTTTAAATAAAACTACTTGCACTGCTATTTGGAGTGTAAACATTGCTAAGAAATGACGTACGAAGTGTGTATTATAAACAACCGCGAATGGTAAAAGTGGTCGCAATAAATTAAATGTCACTGACAATATTAAGGATTGTCTACTTGACATACTGTATAAAAATTTTGAGTGCTCAACTAAGTATTACGAACGATAAAAATACGGCGTAGAGTGGCAACATCTGTTAACGCACTGAGGCAAATTAATTTGCGCTGTGACTCCCTCACACGCGGTTTGCGTATGAAAAATCATCTGCGCACTTCTTTCTTGACGTATGAGTTGGCTAGAGTCAGCCTTAAGTGGAGGGTGGAGTGGAGAGATTTGGACGGCTCTTAACATCGAGGTCTTGAGAGCCGATGGGAGTGAAACCAGGTAAGTTTGCAGCAGCGCCAGAATGCAAGGGTGGGGAAAACGGGAGAACCCCGAGAAAACCCGCCGACCAGTGACATAGCTGGCACGATTCGCACATGCGAAATTCCGCGAGCGGCTCCGCCGGGAATCGAACACGGTTTCCCTTGGTAGGAGGCGAGTAGTCTGACCACTACAGCACCGCGGCCCCATCATAATTCAAAAACGCGTTTATTTACAGACGTTCGGAACAAGCAGGCATCAATGTGTTTATGAGTCAAATTTGTTGAGCGGTTTCATTTCCTAATTTTTGTAGCTAACACGTTTCAGTTTTTCATTCATTTTATTACTGACTAGCAAACCGGCCCGACTTCGCCCGGGTACAATTGGGAAAAGACAATTTAATTATGTGGAAACAGAATTATAAAATTACACTATGTTGACCTTGGTTTTTAACTGATTACGGCAACCCAAAAGGATGGAAATATTTTGTACCCGATAGCCAAGGAGTATGGTAATGTTTTTGGAGTGTATCTGTGCAACTATCGCGTAGTTAGCACATTTCCGCTTTCCAGCGTCTATGTATGAAAATCTAAACGTGAGTTTCATCAAGTTGTAGTTTTAGAAAAAAGTGTACATAGGTAGTACTTTATGCTCTTGGCTGAGGGACCTTAATCAATCACCAAAGTTAAGCAACATTCCCACGGCACACATTTAGATGAGTGACTGTTTAATGGCATAACATCTGAGCGCTTCCCGGCTTCGGAGGGTACGTTAAATATTCGGCCCGGTTTTTATCGATTGATAGCAGTCGTTAAGCCATTTCAGAGGTCCTTGGGTGGCCTGATAAACTCTGACACCAGAGGAAAAAAATATTTCGGTCACGTTCCAGCCGTTGCAGAATTAGGTTTTGTTGTTATTCCACAGGAACCGTACAATTTTCCGGGATGAAAAGTATCTCATGTCCAATTCCAGGACCTAAAATACCTATATACCAAATTTCATCAAAATCCGTTCGGTCATTTTGGAGCTGAGTGGTGCCGTTGCATAAATACGTTTTTTTGGTTATTCCACAGGAACTGTACAATTTTTTCGGGATAAAAAGTTTCCTATTTGTAAACTGATGCAATTGGTACATTCTGATTTCTGTAGGTCACTGAACAATATGCTTTTAAAACAGCTAATTAAATTATTTAATTAGGATACTGAGTAATACACTGAGGACTAAACAAGTGACTGTCAGTAGATTATTTAATTCATTTTAATCAGGCTTTCATCCGTCACGAACCAAACCACGTCAGATATTGCTACGATTTTCGTATTTAGCGTGGCTGAATACGTCTTCTTTCTTGAGCTCCAAATAGTTACAAAGTCTAGATCACTGAATATAGCTAATACGTTGATTAAAATTTACGTATAGTATTTTGTTACCCTTATTGAACTCTGCTTATGTAATTCATGTTATGTCCCAGTCCTCAATATATAGAAATATTCGTTAGATTCTCACACACACACACACACACACACACACATATATATATATATATATTCACTCAAGAGCCGAAAAAACTTGTACACCTGCTTAATATAGTGTAGGGCCCCCGCGAGCACGCAGAAGTGCCGCAAAATGACGTGGCATGGACTCGACTAATGGCTGAAGGTATGCAGGTGGCATTGAAATCTGTGCCAATTTGAGAAAGGGTTGCACGTTTGCCACGTTTAATGATTCTCGTCAGACGTCGTTTGTCCCGTTCGTTCGCAATATTTTTCCAGCCACAGCGATGTCGAAGATAGGATTATTTACCGGATTCCCGATATTCACAGTAGTACACTCGTGAAATGGTCATACGCGAAAATCCAAATTTTATCGCTACCTCGGAGATGCTATGTCCCATCTCTCGTACGCCGACTATAACACCACGTTCAAACTCACTGAAATCTTGATAACCTGCCATTGTAGCAGAAGTAACCGATCTACCAACTTTGCCAGACGCTTGTTGTATTATATAGGCGCTGCCGACCGCATCGCGTTACTCTGATTGGTTCCATACCTCTGTTGTTTGCATACGCACGTCTATACCAGTTTTTTTGGCTCTTCAGTGTTTATATATATATATATATATATATATATATACACCGCGTGAGTCACCCACGCCTATTTTTCTGTATCTATGCAACCCGCAAACATTACAACCCATCCAAAAAAACATCAATCGTAGCAGAACACCGCGTGCACGTTGATACGTTGCCGTCAGTACAGTAAGCGGTGAACGAATGATGTAATGTCAGTAATGCTGTGAGAAGCAGCCACATTTTTAAAGAATGCACATCCGTGTATTGCGTAGAAACAGATTATTGCAGGCTGACAACGGCGTCGAATGTTCCGAGAACAGACGAGGCGCCGTAACGAGTACGTATACGGCATGCACTTGGCTACACATGAGACAATTATTTTACGGCGGAGGTGTTTTGTTAGAAAGGTACTTGTGTGTGCGGGTTGCATATATACGGAAAAATAGGCGCCGGCAACTCACCGGGTATGTGTGTAAAAATATATACACGCACACGCCAAATAAACTATTTCCTACATGAATTTTACCATGCGTAGCGAAGTTTGCCAGAAAATTTCAGCTGCACNGCACACGCCAAATAAACTATTTCCTACATGAATTTTACCATGCGTAGCGAAGTTTGCCAGAAAATTTCAGCTGCACGGCGTGAAATAGCTACTAATGTGCCGTATTTGTAAACTTGATTTTTTTTTTTTTTAATTTTATTTGGCGTGATGATTGGCAGAAGTATATAACAGTTGGGAGGCCGTGACGTTAGACGCGTNTTTTTTTTTTAATTTTATTTGGCGTGATGATTGGCAGAAGTATATAACAGTTGGGAGGCCGTGACGTTAGACGCGTACTGAGTGAAGGAGAACGTTTCAAGTTGTTGGTTCAGAAACTTTCGTCGTTTTTTATCTGTCGAGGTACGTAACGAGCAAAACACGTGGATTATATCAAAGATGAAGGATTCCGCACACTGTGGTGTGCAGAAATTTAAATCCATTCCCCGTTGTAGAGCTGGAGGAAGGAATGTCACACGTGTGAGTGTTGTATTCTTTAAGATCCTCTGACATGCACTTTACTACGAGAACAAAAATTACTAAGACAAGTGTTTCACAAAGCAAATCAGAAGTAAAATTCTAGCAGAAAAATTTAAAGGGTTACACGGACCTAGAACATAACCTCAAATTGTAATGCAATGCAGTCGTATGGTTTCTGTCTGAAGTTACGTTATTGCCTGCTGCGTGACTGCAAAATTGCACGCCGGTACATCGCCTTGTGCGTAGAGGCGATTAGGATATTTATACACGAGTCGGCTTATCACATTTCTCTTCTTGCGTTAGTGTTTGAAATGCGCAAAACAGCTTCATATAGTCTATTCGCGGTTTCTTCAAAATTGCATATGAAATCTTTGAAAAAACGCTCTATCACGAAGTGTTTGCTTGTTTACTTAATATGCCACGTATTACAAGCGTTTTATACTTGAGTTATTATAAAAAGTAAATTATTTTTAGTTGAATTTAACTTGTACTTGTATTCTATCTTTAAATTGTAATATTTCATGTATAATTAATATGAATAAAAACTTGGAGTAAATAGGTGTTTGTGTTGTGTTGGTAACGATAGAATGAAATAGTTCTTATGCAAGATATGATTCAACTGAGTGCGCACAAATACGGTGAGTTGCCCCTTCGGTGATTCGTTTGTATAAGGCGGAGAAGTATCGCTAAAGTAGAACTTTAGCAGGGCTTCAAGAAAAGTTGGAAGTAACCGCGAACAGCTTCGTACAAGCTGGGCTCTTGACGTGTGTGGCGTTATCAAGACATGTACAGAGAGATTATAAAAATGAAATTTTCGCGTGTCATGATCCCGAAGACAGGAGGTTAGCGTTAGCACGGGCATATTTCCGGCGCTCGCAGCACGAAACGTGGATAATTTGTTCCGGAATTGTCAGCTTCCTTTCATTAGCCAGATTTTTCCGAGATCTCTGACGTCCGGGGAGAGAGTCGAGGAGGCAAGGGGCGAGAGACAAGTTGGCGACCCGCATTCGAGCGCCAGAATTCCCCAGCGCTAATTTCTTGAATTCCCACGCGCTCGCTCTCAGGGAGATTTCGCACAGCCTCATTAAAGTGATTAGTGGCCAAAAATGTTTTCTTTTCCAAGGCTTCTCGGTAATTACGTGTGCGCGAAGGTCATAAATCCGACCCCGTAGAGTCTTTTCAGTGCTCTGTAAACAGTGAAATCACTTCCAGATCATCAAGGTGATTGGCACTCATGAATGGAAGGAATACTACGAAAAGGGTTGCCACTATTTTACAGGAAAACATTAGCAAACATTAAGGCACATCATGTTCCACGAGAGAAATCAACGCTTCAATATATAAATTTTGTCATGCTTTTAATAGTCATGTGGAAGAAAGGGATGCTCGCGCAGCCAATCAGAGAGTGGATACGCCAACATCAAAGGAACCGCAACACAGTTTCGTCTCTGTGAACTTATTTACTCTGTGTTCTTGTTTTTGCAGACCTTTCAAAGCATTTGCATGTTATTTCATGTATGTACGCTTTTAAAATCTGGATTACATCCATTTTTTTTTAAGGTAGGCCGGGCCATTACAGGCAAACTTTTGTGCACAGCACTCGGAAATCTCTGTAAGATAAGTAGGAATGAAATGCCTTTCGCATCCACATAGATAGATCAATGATGTTCACGGTAAACTGAGCACTTTTGAAAGCCTAGCTTGTGGTCTGCTTGTGTGCACATTGTGTATTCTTCCACCACATGCAGAATTAAGATTGTAATTAGCCTGTAAACAATAAACGGAATATAAAAACACGGTTCATTGTCATATTGCTATCCTACGTTTTTTAATTATGAACATTATTTGTTTTTAATGTTTTCCTTTACGTGTTTGTGTGAGGGCGTGTGAAAGCTACTCCTTCAACTTATTTGGTTTGTCATTGCCTATTATCTCATGCGTCTGTCGAGTGAAACTGTGAAATTATTACAAAAGTTAATGTTTTACTGATTGGCTGATTCTAATACTTACATGTTGCTCGCTGCAGCATGATTGTCGCGAAGTTGTCATAGCAACTCGCAGGCGCACCAGACTCCTGGCGCACGTAGCTCCTAGTTCATGTCTGTGTGGGGCCACACAGACATGAACTAGCTCCTAGTTCATAGCTGTGTGGGGCCACACAGACATGAACTAGGAGCGGTCCGGTTTCAGCCTTCGTAACTTAAGAACATGAAAATGGTTATGCGTGTCCAGCAGGAGATCGAAGAGTCAGTTATATACATTTTTAAATTTATATTTGTGAACCCTCTTTTCCCCATTATCATAATATGAATAAAAAACAACCAAACAGCCGGTCAGAGACAAACTTTTAAAAATTTTACTGAGAGTTGTTTCAAGCATTTAAACGGATTTTTTTGAAAACTTGGTAGCCAAGGAAAGATCCCAGACTTAAAGCAAAAATTTAAATGCAGCCATTTTAACAAAACGTGTGCAGGGATAAAAGGAAAATTACAAAAATACTGATTTTATGTGAAGACGTTCGTAACGGCCTCCTGAAGAAATTACCAATAGTGCCAACTGAGTGAGATAACACCGCCATCTTGAAAATAAAGCGCCTTACGTAAGTTTTTTTTTTCCTGAATATCTCGATACCTGTTTGTGTAGAGCAAAATATGTCTCAGCAGATTTAACTATCGCAAAATTCTCTACGAAAATGATTTCCTGTATGTTTTTCATCCGACGCATAATTTCGCCGCTTCAGTGAAAAACATACCCTCGCCACTCTCCAATGCCTCGTTTTGGGGCTAAACAAGCTGTTCATGTTCGAACATTACAATTTGTTTTACAATAACAATAGCGTTTCTGTGGTTACAGGGTTTTCACAATTTCAAAGGGGTTTGAATTTCGTTGCCCCCTCCTGCTAACCTCTCCCCACATATTTGATATATTTTCTACTTGATTTTTCAGCAGTACGAGATCCATGCAGTTGTGATGTTATAACTCTGAGGCGTCAATTTAAAACCACAATACTCATAATTTCTCAACTTAAGAATTTATCGTCGAACATGTATATTGTTGCATGTGATGGCCAAAATACTTGTATGTTCAAACAAATTCACTCTCCTGCCTTGCCTGGCATGAAAATCTGATATGCCAAGCAGGATGATGAGTCACGGCAGACATACTTTCACTGCGGTCAGCATTGTCTCGTCCGACAGTCCCGTCTCACTTAACGAGTTACAGTAGTGAGTGGAGGATTGACCCCTTAACGCACACATTAACTTCTCAGTTAAGCAGAAGAGGAGATGTATGGCGTGTACGGTACTTGCGAATTTCTTACAACAGCTGACTCTTTGTAGCCGATGGAAAGAGTTTCAGAACATCTACGGCACAAGAAGCAACCAATGATAAAGCAGTTGGCGAGTCAGTAGCAGCCAGTAGCATTGTCCGGAGAAATGCTATGCCCGTATTGGTGCTAACTTCTGGACTTGTACAGTACCGACCATCATTTTACCTACTCTGCGACATGCCAGACGTGAACGAGTACACTCGGGATAGCGTGTTAAGGGCATTAAAGTCGGTGCATCAATTTCCTGGCGCTCCGTTTTAAGTGAACAGTAATTAACAACTGACGACAGTATTCTCAGCGTACTTAAAACAGTGTATTTTGTTTTGGCCTTTCATTGTCCCTTTCAAAAACATGTTCAGTGTTTAAGGTACGAATTTACCAGCATAATTTCGGCCATCGCTCACAGATGGATAGTTATATACACTGTAAACACGAGATAAAATGCTTTCTCTGACTATTCCTTCTGCAGTATGAATGGTATGCCTTCTTGCATTTTCCACGTTGCTTTCTCCCAGATTGTACTAATTATGTGCCAAAATTTTATTAAAAAAATTACGGAAATATAGACATGTTACAAAGTTCTAATGGCAAGAAGTAACAATTCCATTCCTATACCTTTCTTCAAGATCGATTTCCAACCAACCTAATACCGGAATAAGCGTTTTCACACATCATATCCTGCAAGTCAGTTAAACCATAATGACAAGTCATCATTAGCCTCAATTTTTTCACAAATCTCTAAAAACGCTGGAATTCGTTCCGTTTTCTCAGGCTCCATCCTGCTTTCATATTTCGTCCTCGCTTGTTTTATTGCATTCAGATTGATTTCACATTTCTCTCTCAACTTTCAGGAGTCTTTTACGACATATTATGCATACTATATTGTTACCAATATTGTTTATAATAAGTACATAATATTAGAAAGGCATAAAAATATAAGCCTGAACTGAAGCAATAAAGTAAATAAATAGAGCGTTCAGAATACAGTTCTCAGTTGTTGACTATTCAATTGAAATGCAGAGTAAGAACATCGATGCACCGCAATTTATGCTATACTTACTGTAAGTCATTAAATTATATTAACTGTGGTTAACACTGAACTGAGTCTACATCCTTCACCCTAATTAGCTACGCGGACCGTTATTCATAACAGAACTTCTACTGTGACTCGTAATTCTGCTTGAAAGACCACACGTTCGTGCCAGGCAAGGCAAAGAAAGAATTTGTTCTGACGAACTGAATTTCGGCCACCGCGTGCAACAATAATAATCCACGATTATTCTTATGTTGAAATATTATGAATTTTTATGATTACTATTTTACTTCCTGGCAGTGTATTTGAAGTTGACACCTGATAATTATAACATAATAACTGCACGGATCTCGTATTGCTGAGGAAACAGGTGGAAAATCGTGGAAAGAAGAGGAGAAGGGAATGCAGGAGAGGGACAATGAAATTGGAAGCTCTTTAAATTTTTCTAAACCAGTAATTTCAGAAAAGCAATCACTACTGGAAAAATTTAATGTGTGAAAATAAACGGCTTTATTAACCTCAATACGAGACATTAGGGAGTGGTCGGGGTTATCGTGAATTTCCGCTGTAGCGTCGAAACTAGGCGTTGGCGTCGGACAAAAAAATACACACGAGACTAATTTTGTGGAGAATTTTGCTTCAATATAAGTTTACTAAAACAGATTTTGCTCTACATAAACTGACAATGAGGTATTTACAAAAAAAAAAGTGGAGCAATTTTTCCCAAAATGGCTGCATTAGCTCACTTCGGATCAATGGGAACTTTTGGTATTTTCTTCATGAAGTTGTTGCGAACGTCTCAACCAAATGTCAGCTTTTGCATGGTTAATAATCTTTTTTAAAAATTCTACAATATCTGCATTATTTATGCTTTTGAAATCCCGTGATTTCATAATACCTTTTTCTGCATTTTGCAATGCATATATTATATTTATACCACATACTGTTTTGTAATTTGAAAGTAGAATGATATATGATATTATAACACTATGAATGCTGACTAACCATTTATTGATTTCTTTTTTTGTAAAGCGGCCCGTTATAATTTCTTGATTACATTTTCTAAACTTCGCAACAGTTTGAGTTAGACATGACATCTACTTATGGAGTTGATCATGTGCCTATAAGCAGCCGTAGTTTAAGACGACATCAGAAATATTTGCAGTAAATTCCCACTGAGGAACTAACTTTTTTTGAGCAGCTCGTGCCATGAAGAGTTCCTGAATATATATTTATATACTGTATACGCATACAGAATGGGGCGGAATTCGGCAGCCGAACTTCGTTATATTCCTTATGCAAAATTACGTGGGAAATATATGAGAGACTTTATACCTAAAGTGATGGGATTTTATTACAGAAGTTTTAATATATTTTGTAATCCCATTTTGGGAATTGGTGTTTTGTATTTCAAAAAGGGGANTTTTTTTTTTTTTTTTGTGCAAACGCAAAGTAAGTTATGATATCCTTTGATGCCACACTAACCGGTGTTGGGTGGGGGAGGGGTCTACTATATTCCTTGATAAACGAACATCTTCCTGAGGGAACAGAGACGAAGTTCGATTTGCATGTTACGGCTGAAACCGTCACAGTATAAACGGTACTATATACCAAATCTGATATTATGTACTTCAATATTTAGTTTATAATTGCTGAAACATATCACCCCGTCTTTCATTGTAGAAAGACCTTTAACTGTAATATGTATTATTTTATTATTAGGCAAACGGTTGGTAGAATTTGTATTGCATAGGGCTTATTATCTTCCCCCGGTGATATGCCGGAAGACCAATCAGGGGACGGCTTACAAACTAACTTATGACTTAACTTTAACTAACACCCATGCCTTGCTTAGGATTTGAACCCAAAACATTCGAAACCGCAGTCCGTCGGCGCACCAACCGACTGCGCCACGGGAGGTCGGCTGTCTGTAGAAACGATGTATTTTTTTCAATTATTAACTTCTCAAGTATTATATATATTTATATCATATTTCAAATTGTAACTAGAGGTCTGATATTAATGCAGATTTATTTTGCAAAGTCTTATTAAGACTGGGTATACGCAGGTCCCTTTTTATAATATGTCGCGTTCATTTACATAGAGTGTCACAANCAAAGTCTTATTAAGACTGGGTATACGCAGGTCCCTTTTTATAATATGTCGCGTTCATTTACATAGAGTGTCACAAGACTGATTCGTAACCTGACCTTAATCAGGTATCCTTTTGAATAAGCTGATGGGTATAAAGAATTTTTAAATAATTTNGACTGATTCGTAACCTGACCTTAATCAGGTATCCTTTTGAATAAGCTGATGGGTATAAAGAATTTTTAAATAATTTGCCGAGATACACTTTTGTAAAGCTGCAGGGTAGAGTAACACATTGGAACTAATGATTGGCATGGGATAAACCCTTTTGTAACCACTTTTTAGCCATCGTATAGTAAAATTCCACATATCACAGTTTGCTACAGTCGTATTTCAAGAGCAATGCATCAGAAATAGCGAGTTTTACGACGCACCATACATCGCTGTTAATGATAAACTGTGACAATAAATATTAAACTAATTGCTTTTAAATAATAGCAAACTTAAATCAGTATTTATATAGCAAACTGTTAATTCCTAGTTCATTTCCAGTTTTCACAATTGGTAAAAAGTTGAGAGTTCACCGATGTACCGTGCATAAATAAATTAGAACGTTCCTAGTGCCCAGCGTGTTACAAACCACATCAGTAATATTCTTTTGTCCTCCGTGTACCAATTCAAGTACGCGTAATATTTTTGTAAGATATACGCGAACATAAAACGAAAGAAAGTTGATAACTTTGTCATATTTTATAGCTAGAAAATTTATTTGGTTTTAATTTCTATGAAGTGTCTGCTTCAATGTGTGAGACTATTCCGCTGTTGTGTAGTTTAGTTGCAAAATATAACACGCTAAATAAAAACAATGTTGTGACACATCTTACCGTATTTTCTTATTGCATACTGGGTCTTCACCGTAGCTAATAAAATAAAGGTTAGGTAACATTTACAACTTGTAAAAGTTGTGGAGTAAGAATAATAACAATAATATATAAGTTTAATGATATTTTGGTGTGAACGTTAATTTGACTGGTCGTTCTAGTGCANTAAGAATAATAACAATAATATATAAGTTTAATGATATTTTGGTGTGAACGTTAATTTGACTGGTCGTTCTAGTGCGATGATTATTAAAATGAATTTCAATTAGTATAGTCTGTATTAGAAAAATCTCCGTATGTGAATACAATAATTCAATATTTTAAAGTGTTTTGGTTCTTTGATGGACAAGATACATTATCCTGTCACATACATATGAAATTTTTAAATAGTACAACAAAAGTTACTTAACATTTGTTGGAATTTATTCTGTAACAATTATTTACTACAGTATTAGTTTCCCAACAGAATTCGANTAAGAATAATAACAATAATATATAAGTTTAATGATATTTTGGTGTGAACGTTAATTTGACTGGTCGTTCTAGTGCAATGATTATTAAAATGAATTTCAATTAGTATAGTCTGTATTAGAAAACTCTCCGTATGTGAATACAATAATTCAATATTTTAAAGTGTTTTGGTTCTTTGATGGACAAGATACATTATCCTGTCACATACATATGAAATTTTTAAATAGTACAACTAAAGTTACTTAACATTTGTTGGAATTTATTCTGTAACAATTATTTACTACAGTATTAGTTTCCCAACAGAATTCGANAAAGTTACTTAACATTTGTTGGAATTTATTCTGTAACAATTATTTACTACAGTATTAGTTTCCCAACAGAATTCGAAAGTAAAATTACTAACGAAGAAGCTGTGACTTCAGTCAGAAAGCAGTTAAAATTGATTAAGAGGGCGATGAAAATGTTTTTATTGCTTATTAATTTATGTCGAAGCTATGCGGTAAAATTATTTTAATAAATATTTGGAAACAAAATTTTGGCGCCGAAAATCTTTACTGACCTGGAAGCTGTCACTTCAGTCGGACTGCGGTTACACTGGATTAAGAGTGGCGGTAAAAATAATTCTAATTGCTAACAAATTTATTTCGAAGCTTTGCCGTAAAACGATTTCAAAGAATACTATGCAAGGAAATTTTGGCGACGAAATATCACCAGCTTTACAAGTGTTGGCATGTGTAGACCACATTTCACGCACCATGTAATCTTCTATTTGTATTCGCTCACGTTCTCGATACGTTTGGCAGCTAGACAACCCCTAATTAGTTCTGGATGAATGTGGCGTAAGGCATAAATTATTCTCCCGAACCAAAAAAAAAAGTATCCTTGGTTGGGGGGGAGAGGGGGTACCCAGGGCTTCCTATCCGGAGTCGAAAACGACCAGCGACAGGTATAAATGACGCGCATTTCATACGTGATCGTAAATTCGTTCAATTTTCTTAACTAGGTATTAAAAGACGTCGGATGAAAAGTTGGTGCCCGCTGCCTGCCGCCAGGTCTAAACTACACGACGGGGAGGGGGGGAGCGTCCAATTATCGGGAACGAGAAGGCGCAAACAAGGTGTGTGGTGACCGGCGAGTCGGTGCGCCGATCACGACGAAGTCAATTATTTACGGGCCGAACCCTTTGACCGGTTGTTTTTCTGCCCCTCCCCCCTCCTTTACTTTTTATTCCAGACGACTCCTTTATTTTCCATTTCGGCGCAGCTCGGTAATGAATGTCCCGGCCCGGAGTCCGAGGCGGGCCCGTGTCGTCCGGAGACCGCGTGGGGTAATGGCACCAATCAACGTGCTCCTCCCCTCCTCGGCGTCAAGGATGTCCCATCGCCGTGTCACATTAGCGGGGAAGATGTCCTCCTAGGCGAGGAAGTTGACGGAGGGCTATCCCCCCCTCCCCTTGCTTTATATGGGACGCTCGGATAGCAACGCCGTGGGTGTATGTATAAAAAAACCAACTGCCCTCGAAAATTATCAGTTTGGAGAGCAGATTAAAAGCTTTATCGTGTTCGGCTCGGGCGGACGGGAGCCGCGGGACGAACGCCCCGCCGTGCCTATTAATGACGCCGAGGCTAGATCGGGCAAGCCGACGAACCGGTCTCCGACTCGCGCTTTGTCGGCTCGCAGGCGTGGCTTCCAGGAGAAGGACTCGCCGTGTACGTCCGCGGGACTTAGGATCGAGATCTTCATGGGTTTTCGGGGCTCGAGCACTCTCCCCAGCGGCTTGGAGAAATTTACAAACGCACTATTTATAAAGCGTTATTCATTTCCGAAGCACTTCTAAGAGGGGAAGGGGGTTAGAATGGTGGTGACTACTCCCTCCCCCCCTGGAGGGTCGCTCCCGGATTTTCGCAAGTGGTAATAGTGCAGGAGGATGCCACTAGTCGGCGGGTTTTCTCGGGGATCTCCCGTTTTCACCCGCCCTTTCATTCCGGCGCTACTTCACACGCATCTCACTTCACCCTCATCGGCTCTCAAGACCTCGATGTCAAGAGCCGCCCAAATCTCTCAACTCCACTCCACATCCAAGTTGCCTTGATAAGGTGAGCAATATCACACTTTGCAAGAATATGGCGACACCACCTCCAAATGACTTAACCCATTCCTTACCACATGAATTTATAATTTCTGGTGGTGAAAATAATAAATGTTTTGACGCGTGCTGTACTTAAGATGACAAATAACTTTTTTTAGTTATTAACAACCAATAAGCTGTAGTCTTCGTGCTTATTGTCCAGTGATATAAACGTGTGATGACGTAGCGCGGTGGTATGGTTTAGGGATCAGTCACCCACAGGGAAGTTCACTCGGCCCTGAGCCTCGCAGAGTACAGTACTGGTGAAATGTAAACTTCCTGAGCAACATTTTCACGACTGTCTACAATGGACATGAAAGGGTTAATGAAATGATGTTGGAACTTCCTAAGAAGAGGTGCTTGAAATGTCCACCTTCAACTCGAATGCAAATAACACATCTCTCCATGTCTCACTAGAAATACCTAAGGACATGCAATATTCGCGTTATTATTTGGCATCAAGATAAACTTCACAGGATGGTGAGTTCTCGGGCAGGTGTTATTTCTTCATTTGTTGCCGTCCTCAGTGCAAAGCTGTTTCCCTTGTAGCTGTAACTCACGTGCTTCGCTCACGCCATTATGAAGTGTTCATTAATTATGTTTTAGTAGAAAAAATCGTGCCGTCAATAATATAACGTGCCATCTCGCATTACACAACATTTTCACAGCGAAGAGGTGTCAAAGTTAGCACTCTGAGATTTCCAGAGGACCAGTGTAAATGTTTGCAAACACATTCACATGGAACCTTGCCTAACCAATAAAAAGGACTTGGTATGACACTATTATCCAATGTCGTTTATCAAAAGAAAGAAGCCGGAATATATTTCGCATCATTTCCGTGCATCTGGTTGTTTCAATTACTGAATACATTCTACCCGATATGCACGAAGTTGTAATTTAATTTTCTCCCTTTCGGCGTTGCTTTACAGCAGTCATAACTACATTGCATACTTTGCAAATTATTTGTAGGAAATGAAGGAACGCGCTGTCCGTTTTCAGCAGCCTTACTATCACCCGCGTTTCTAGTTGCACGAAAACAGGTTACGATTGGAATAATTGTTGAATTATTCAGAACAACAGCATTTTGCCAATTAAGGCGAAATCTCTCAACACAATTTATATAAGATCACGTTCCGTAACAACATCAGGCAACTAAAATCTTCTGCTTCTGAAAAAAAAAATGTATGCTGCTTCTTTTGTTTATAGCACTACGCTGCAGATATTCTAGCGTATTGCTTTTGCTGGTGCAGGAGCCAAGCAATTTCCCTTTGAAGAGACAAGAATAACATCTGTGAGAATTTTGGCAGCTTAAACGATCCTGGCTTGATTAACACGACCGCCTTTAGGTCCGTACGATCAATGAATAGATATTTCCGGACATATGATGATATTTATTAATTTAATTATTTTTGATTCGTTTAGCACCTCCTGAAGTTTGTCCCGATTGTTCGGCCGCAATTTTCACTGAGGTAAGGATTTTGTTGTTTCAAACCAAATTTGTTTGCCACAACCAAATAATTAGTTTGTATAGAGGTAATAAAATATTTTGTTGTTGAAACCAAATGGATTAGTTGGTATGTTTGAAACAAAAATATGAATTGTTTGGTAGAACCAAATATTGTGTTGTTTCTACGAAATATTTTGACTCTTCTACTTCATATTTTTCTAGCCCAACCAAATATTTTGTTTGTATTACGTTGCAGCACTTTAAAGTTATGTGCACGCGTTTATTGGTGGGTTGGCGTTTGGTGTCGATGTTACCACGAGCAACGGAATCTTTATTGAACACGTTTTGTACAAACACCACTACAAAACTTCTATATAGTTAGTGTAAAATATTTTAGTATTAATAACACTACCATAGTTTTGTGAATTTACCTTCTTATAACATATTGGTGTTCGTATTTGTTTGAAAACGTGGCGATAGGAATGCTGCATGTACAAAGAATTCATACATATTCCAATGCTTACTCAGTCACTAATTATTCATCTGATTGCTTTTCAATTATTGTACAGAATTCAACACGTAACTTAATACAGAAAGAGGTTAAAAATATGTGTCTATACCTAGCATGTAAATCTAACAACTACACAGCACTTAATTACAAACCCAGAAATTGAGTAATAAATGTTTAAATTACCTGGAAATAATTTTATAAGGTCAGTAAAATCCTGATCTCCCAAAATTGTTCTGTTATTTTATTTGCCATTCTCAAGACAATCTCGTTCAAGGACTTCTAACTTCAAAATGGAGGATAACTTTGAACGGGCGCAGTCAGCAAAGAAGTCAAAAATCAACCAACTTAATTAGTGTAACCCACATAATTTTTGGTCGCAGCAAGTAAATTCTTTGTTCAAAATATATCTTACGTAACGAAACATGATTTCGTTGATAAATTGCCACGATGCGTTTCCTTACACTAATTTGTTTTACATACTGAAACAACGAAATATGTGTTTGGCACAAACAAAATTGTATTAAATAAATCATTTGTCTGTGTGAACAATTTTTATTCATTTGGAAGAACCGAGGCTTGGTTGCACCAATAAAATATCGTTTAGCAGAAACAAACGCCACGCAAACAAATATATTTGGCGTGTGAAACAATAATTTTCCTTAGTGTGCATAACTAGACAGATAAATTGATAGTAGTCGCATAGAGGTGCGCATCCACTTGCGTACGATATCAGATAGCCTCAAGAATACTGTACAAACTGAGTTCACATAATTGCAGGTTACAGGTAACCAATAATATAAGAGTTGTAGATTGTAGCGAGAGAGAAAAAGATTGTGAGACTGTAGGGTACTTCTGAAAGAGTTAATTATTGGGGATGGTATATCACGAGTCACACACACACATGTGTACACATATATAGAGCCTTTGACATTCTTGGTGGGATTCAGTACGCCTCCAAATAGTTGTGCACATATCGCGCGTATAGCGAATTGCATGGTTAAAAAAGTTTATTATTGACCACATGTCATAAAAAAATTTCTGCTTAGCCCCGAAGAAGAAGTTACCGATTAGAGATAATGATTGATGCCAATAAATATGACTTTTCCCACTTTCATACTGGGTTAAGGGGAAGCGAAGGAAATAAAGGCCAAAGAGAGAGCACGGAAAAAAAAAATACATCGTGGGTTATTGCCGAAGCAGAGGTATTTGACCCCTTTCAGTTTTCCTACCTGCGGGTAATTTGTGTAGCTTGTGAGTATGCAATCCTGGTGTATTTTAGAGTGCCAAGTGTCATTCATGAAATTTTGTACTTGAGACTAAATAAACATTATCGAATTAAATTTCAATTTTGACAGCGAGTGATAATGATGTGATCACAGTTTACATATAAATAGTTGTACATTTAAACAGATTTATTCGCAGACAATGCATGAAAACTTTACAAACTAGTTAATACGGAAAATAATTATTAAATTATTGTCGTTTAAAAGTCTTCAAAATAAATCTTCAGATCTTTTGACAACGAAAATATTTTAATCAACAAATTACGTAAATAATCTCAAAACTTTTTTTAAATTGGCAAACTGTTATTCAATAGTACTATCTAAAATACAAGTGATTTTCGTTTTGATCCCTTGTTCTTCGCAGTAATTACAAAACCGCTTACGAGGAAAGTATTTTGTATTTTTTCTTTGTAGTTTTCTTTTGCAACTTTATTGGCACTCGTGAATCCGTGAATATATTTAAGTATGGGGCTACATTAGATATTCTGTGATACCTATTCATCCTTATTTGTTATTAAGGTCATTCGATATAAAGTTATCTAAAATCATACTAAGCAAACATGTATTTTGTTTGTGATTAGTTACGAAATACAAACATAAACTCTTCATTAACAATCATCAGTAACACGAAATTCGCATCATAAACTACCTTTGGGAGATAATTTAAATTAAGTTTTATTAGAAAAGTTTTCCCATTATGCTAGCAATTTAACTTATTTCGATTACAATTTATATTTTAATAAGACTCGAACCTTCTTTCCCTACGGACGTCATTGTACGAGGCATCCCAAGCGCAATACTGGTAGTCCAGTGGGAGAGATCTGAGAATGTGGTTATGTGTAAATTCTCTTGTCCATTGCAGAACATTGCAAAGTTTGCGTGGACGCTAATTATACTATAAAATATCATGGTGTATGGGCATTCTACCTTCTAAAATTGTAGCAATAGGGTATTTATAATTCAGTTAAAATATTTCTGTAAACAAACTTCCTGTTGTGATCAGCAAAAAGCGTCGAAACCTGACAAGCATCACAAATCTCCAAATATGGGAACAGTGTGGCCTATACCTAAGTGTATTCAAAATGTGTATTTAATATGGTGTGCTTTCCCAAAATATACTCGTGGTCCTTCATTTTCTAATAAATCCAACCTCGCTCCTTTATCACAGCAGAAGTTTAAGTTGGTAGTCAGCTTTTATGATACGACAGCTGGATTTGGCCTGGTGCGCGTAATAAATACTTTTGAAAATTAGTTTAAGTTGGTAGTCAGCTTTTAAGATACGACAGCTGGATTTGGCCTGGTGCGCGTAATAAATACTTTTGGAAATTAGTTTAAGTTGGTAGTCAGCTTTTAAGATACGACAGCTGGATTTGGCCTGGTGCGCGTAATAAATACTTTTGGAAATTATTATTAGCATATCGACCCATTTCCGATGACTCCATATATTAGGTTATCAACTTGTTTTGGTTTTAAGACATGTGGCTATTTCATTAACGGTTTAGGAATTCTTCGCTGACTAGCATTTTAATACTCTGTCAGTATACAAAGAAATTAAAAGTCTGAATGTTTTAATACATTTATCAAAAAGCGTTGTGCACTCTTCTATACAGTTGCATTTATATCAGCTTCACTTTAAATTGTTGATAAATCACTAGACATATCTTGCATGCCCTATAATATACTAGCATCAGCTTTCAAGAATTCGTTGTTAAGAGCCGCTTAAATCCTTCCATTCCACTAAACTGCACTAGCAAATTTTTAAGCGAACTCTCTTCATAGCAGTCTCATGTGTATGTATATCTGACAACACTTCACAGAAAGCACGCGAATGCCTTCTTTGTGCTGTTATTTGCAAATTCAAACGTAGGAGGTGCTGGAAGTTTTGTTCCCAAGAAATTACTGTTGAGAGATAAATGCTCAAATAATATTCTCATAAAATTGTTTTGTTTACGGTAGGCGTGGAAACAGAAATTTCTGAATAATTTTAATTAAATGCAGCATGTGCTGAAACTTAGAATGAAACGCATTACGTGCTATTTCACTTGGTTGTGAGATTTCAATTTCCTAACAGATAATCTGTTCTCAAGACCTCGCTGTTAAGTTACGCCCAAATCTCTTCACTCTTCACTCACATTCTAACCGGTAGTAACTAGTTACTGTCGTATGAGCCAGGATATGTGTGGTTATCCCAGGCCAACCAGGAAACCTAGAAAATTTACCCTTCTTTGTCTGCCACAAATTTGATTATATACTATATAATATGAGTCAGTGGTCAGCTCTCGGGAACAGTCAAACGCAAGACATTTTCTTACGAAAGATTTTAAGGTGGGTCTACCGTGGAAAACTGCGTTTAGTTGACAAACTCCAGGGAACAGATCCTACTTTCAACATCATCCAAGCCGAGACACAAGCAAGTGTAACAGGAATAAGTCATAAAATATTTCGGTTACACCATATGTGCCGACTTACGTAAATTAGTTAGGGGGCCGAGGTTTATTTGTTTATATGATTAAGTACCAAATATATGCTGCATGTGGCGTCTGGCGATGCAGTCAGTTTCCCCAGAGGCGGGACAGCTTAAGGGGCCCGTCTGCCTGCATATTTGTTCTCCTTTTTTTGGCAGAGAAGCGCGGTAGCCAAAAGGGTTACACTGGCACGCGCTACAAGAGCATCATCGCCACTACGTGCAGGGCTCTGAACTGACGTGCAGTGTTCTCGTTGTGGTGCGTATACTTGTGAAACTTTCAGCGGTGGCCCTGTCATTTTAGTGATGGAAAGTCTGTAGCAAAGCTCGATAAAGGCTCCTATCGTAGTTTGGATCGTGTCCGTCTAGTAAGTTTTAAGATACGGCAGTCTGAAAATGCCGTTTTTAACGATATCGGAGGGTTTTAAAATTATATTTACAGCATGCGTGGTTACTTTAAAGTACCACTCCTTCCTCGTCTGGGTTACGTTTTTTCAAAGGTAAACACACTGGGGGTGCGTTTAATAGTTTCATAAAAAAAAAAACCAGGGTTTCAAACACTGAAACGCAGTTCAAGCAGCAGGCAGGCGGAACCCTTAATATCGCCCAAAAGGGCGTGGCACTTCACACAACTTTAAAACATTTTACACACGTGCANAAGGGTGTGGCACTTCACACAACTTTAAAACATTTTACACACGTGCATTTAAAATTTAAGCCCAATTCTGTAAACAAAAATTCACTGAACCCAAAGTCATTAACTTTGCTAGTAAGTATGTTATTTTCGAATGATTTTGTTTTCTTGTAAATGCTTCGTAATTTAATCAAGATTTATTCCATCGACTTTTTTATGATGTGCCTGCCAGTATATTAGAAGGGCTGAGTCCCATCCTGATAATATTGGGCTTCGGAAAGACGGAGGGGTGAAGGGGTGGCAAACACGTGAGCCTTTTATAGTCGGCGCTCGTGGGTTACATTTTCCGACCAAACTGCATCTAGTTGTACTTTTGACTAACTAGTATCCTTTCAGTTGATAATTGTTCGTATGGCGGTATAACGTCTATATAACCGACAATCCTTTAGTTACTGTTGTTAAGAGGTTCCGTAATAGTTACAGCGCCACGCTCGTTTGGCGACAAGGCCGGACCAGTTATGTATATTTCGTTTCTAGTACCGGGCATGTTTAAATTTCGTAGTAAGTACCAAGTTTCTGAACTAGCTTTAATTAAAACAATAAAACAAATTCGCGAGTTCAGTGACTCGTAGGCTAAACTCCAGAATGGTTCATACACTCAAGCGGTTGTCATCTATTCATTGGCTCCTTGACGGCGCAGTGAGACCTCGTGATTGGGCCTGCAGTTTGATTTTCCTGTTTGTTATCGGCTCAGAGTCCTTCAGGAGGTCTCGAACAAGCAGTGGACCAACTTCAGAAGGGACACGAACGTAAAAGTATTTAAAGTCATTCTTGCCCTTAAAGAATCTGAGAATTTTTGAGGTTGCTAGCTATATCCAGGTGATTAACGTCATCTTGAACATTTCTGCTCGTTACCGCACAACGGGAGACCCAGATTTTACCTTCTCTATCAGGTTGCCTGGCAATTTGCACTGTCNATTTCTGCTCGTTACCGCACAACGGGAGACCCAGATTTTACCTTCTCTATCAGGTTGCCTGGCAATTTGCACTGTCCTACAGAGTCTGCTATTGTGGACTATTCGCTGTTTCTTCACACTTATTGAATAAAACGTTTTTAAAAATCGCTGAATGCATGACGTGCTTATTTGTTTTCTAAATGTATCGCGTATCACAAGCGTTTTATACACGTGTTAACATAAAAATACTTTATTTTATCGTAAAATAAATTTTTACTTCTAGTATATTCATAAATGAATATATTTTATTATTTTAATATGAATACAAACAGGGAGAATATAGGTGTGTTGGCAATATCTAGTAAGGAATAGTTGTTACGCAGAATATTATTACACTGAGTGCGCACGAACGCGGTGCGCTGTCCTTTTGGTGTGATTTTGTAGTCTCGGTTAAGCTTTGTTTGCACGAGATGGAGGAATATACGGGAAGTAGAATTTTAGCAGGGCCTTCAGAAATGTTGGAAGCAACCGTGCATGGACTGCGCACTCGTCGGACACGGAAGAGCGCACTTTCAATATCGGTCGAGTCAGCCTTGAAGCAGGTCTGAGAATCTGCGTGCGTGAAACGCGGTCCAATCTCCCCACTTTCACGAGCTCGCGGTCTCGCATCGCTGCTCAGGGGCCACAGTGCAAGAGTTCTGGCACCAGTAACTTCTTCCGTTTTCGAGTTGCCGGTAATGGTACTTGCCGGTGTGTCGAAACGCTACAACTCCTTCCTTTTTATTTTTATTGGAAGTTAATGAACCTTGACGAGAGGAGAGTGCTACGCCTCTCTCGGCATGATCGCTCCACGTGGTTCGAATTCCCGCTCTCCCACGCCGCGAGCATCTCGTATTCACGTCGCGTTGTCCCAGGTATTTTACGCCCTCGCGGCAGCCGGAGACAAGGCTTGTCCATCTACTCGCAGCCTTATGAGCCGGCCTGGTGGGCACGGGACGGAGGGGGAGGGAGGAGGAAGGCTCTCATGTACAGGACTAAATGAAATATTTACCCCCACCATTCATCCCTCCCCTATCNCCTTCAGAAATGTTGGAAGCAACCGTGCATGGACTGCGCACTCGTCGGACACGGAAGAGCGCACTTTCAATATCGATCGAGTCAGCCTTGAAGCAGGTCTGAGAATCTGCGTGCGTGAAACGCGGTCCAATCTCCCCACTTTCACGAGCTCGCGGTCTCGCATCGCTGCTCAGGGGCCACAGTGCAAGAGTTCTGGCACCAGTAACTTCTTCCGTTTTCGAGTTGCCGGTAATGGCTACTTGCCGGTGTGTCGAAACGCTACAACTCCTTCCTTTTTATTTTTATTGGAAGTTAATGAACCTTGACGAGAGGAGAGTGCTACGCCTCTCTCGGCATGCTCGCTCCACGTGGTTCGAATTCCCGCTCTCCCACGCCGCGAGCATCTCGTATTCACGTCGCGTTGTCCCAGGTATTTTACGCCCTCGCGGCAGCCGGAGACAAGGCTTGTCCATCTACTCGCAGCCTTATGAGCCGGCCTTGTGGGCACGGGACGGAGGGGGGAGGGAGGAGGAAGGCTCTCATGTACAGGACTAAATGAAATATTTACCCCCACCATTCATCCCTCCCCTATCNGGGGGAGGGAGGAGGAAGGCTCTCATGTACAGGACTAAATGAAATATTTACCCCCACCATTCATCCCTCCCCTATCTCCCCGCACAGGCTCCTCTCTCGTTTCGACGGATCGTCGAGGGGGTGGCCGATCCCGTATGTGAGCCACGCCGTCGGTTTCGAAGATGCCGCGAGTAGGGGATTCGACCCAGCAACTCACCCCTCCAGTTCGGGGTCTTCTAACGACCCTGGAGGAGAAGGGGTGAGGCGAAGCTGCTAGAAAAATCCCAGCGGGGTTGGTGCTCTTAGAAGTCTCGCCCCTCCGTCCCCCTGACAGCACTCCCCTTGATGCCAACCCCCCCATACCTTTTTTTCGCCTTTTCCATCCCGAAGGGCTTAGCTCATGAGGGCGAGTTCCCCGCGTTCTCCTGAGGAATTTAGCCCGGAGAGACAATCTGCCGTGCCAGGACTACAAAGTTGGCGCATTCCCACCACCCCGCCCCTCCTTGCTCCATTCCCTAGCTTTATTTTCACTCACAGTTCAGCGGATCTGTAATTGGTAANCCAGCTCCCCGCGCACCAAGCAGCAGTAATTCTTAGCATTTCTTTGATATCTTACTCGCGAGGGGCGAATGCGATTCCCTGCCGCCGCCTGATGCGCTGCTAAACGAGATTAACGTAGATGTTCTTGTAATTAAATGATGCGCATTTTGAACGAAGCAGCTAAGAATTCGAGTTACGAAACGAGAATTCTGCTGCGCGACATTTCCCTTCAAGTTGAAATTTTCCACCAGGTTTCTAAGCGAATAAAGATAAAAACCGTTCGTTATGTCCGTAGCAAAGCACGGCCGTCTTGACGTTTTTAAATTTGCTTTCTCTCAGAGTTAAAGGAGCTATTGAGCCGATTTGAACACCAAGTCTTGTAGAAGATATATCTTGTGAAAACAATTACTTCTGAAGTAGTAGTTTTTCAAAGACTGCTTCTGTGCAGATAACATGGTGTAATTTTGCCAGTTTTCATAAATTTTAAACAAAGCATTGGTGTNGTAATTTTGCCAGTTTTCATAAATTTTAAACAAAGCATTGGTGTACTCACAATAGCTGGTGACAGGTCTCTAGATAAAATGTCGGTTGTGGCTGACGACTAGCTGGCAGATGGAATAGAGCGGGTCACTACACAGTCTGGAGCATGCAATGGTTTTACCACCTGATTTTTTGGCGAATGCAATAACTTCTTCGGGAGAACTCGGCAGCTTGGTCGCGTATAGAATATGCGACATTGTCCATGCCACGTGCAGTCCATGATCTTTTGGCAGGGCTCGAAAAATGTCGTCTCGTGGGAGGACAACGTATGTTCATTCCATACCTGCAACTACATTTTTCTCACAATTTTAATAGTTGGATGTCATTGCTTTTAATTGATTTTTTCCAGCAGCACACTGTAGCCCGTGGAAGGCATCGTCTTGTCAGGTGTGTTGCTGATTACTGGAGACACACTGTAGCCCGCGGAAGGCATAATCTTGTCAGGTGTGTCGCCGATATATCCAGGAGCATTGTTTTAGTTTTATCTGATGTTACTACTATGTAACTTCCACAATTTTTCTCGGGTACATAGATTTGTCATCTACGTTGAGCCTTCGACCTGGGGTTTATAGCTAATTTTTAGGGGGTTTCAACACTTATCCTGAGTTGTGAGTGTGAAATGGTATTCATGTCAGTCACATATGCACTGCAGTTACTGGTGGTAGTATCGTACTTATTTCCTCTTCATTTATGCGCTATCCCCAACTTTTCTTTTTTCCTCTATCTAATTTACTCTTCTTCTTTGGTTGTCGTCNTTTTTTTTTTTTTTTTTTTTTTTTTTTTTTTTTTTTAGGTGTTGTGGTTTTTATGTCAACAACGTTGTAAACTACCCACATAATATGCACCTGAAAGGCAGTCGAGATAAGCTTAAAAAGTTTATTTTCTGATATTTCAAATACATTTATTTAAAATTATGTGTAAAGGGAAATATAAATCTCAACAGTGCCTCTGCAAGTGTATGTTGCATAGCTCTGGTTCTAACGTCCTGGGAATGGTATGCATGAGCTTCGTTTTATGCCTCGTGCAAGGGACCGAGTGCATGCGGGCAGTAAATGTGAGGATAACAGACCACGTGGGACTTCCACTCGAAGCAGACCAAAACTGAAGAAACTATTAAATGCATTATTGAAAAAAAAAATTGACTTTTAAAATTATTTAGTGAATTTTATTTATAAGATATAGATACCCCTTTATTCATACACAGACAGGTAAAATAACTTGTTTACTGAAAATTATTCATATGTACAAGTATAAAGAAAATTTCTTTACAAGTGCTTGGAAAATTAACGTTACATACTATTTCACATTTGGGTACTCTAATTGAAAAAAAAAATCTGAGTATTTGGTATGTTTAAAATAAATATATAAAATCAGGATAGATCACTGCAGTGTGTAGGCAAGGACTTTCTCCGACTTCCTGGTACGTGGGAAATGTGTCATAGGAATGTTTTGTTGAGGCCGAAATACTGGAAGCTAATGGTATTGCTCGCCACAGGGTTTAGGCGTGAACGTTTAACTTGTGTAAAACACTCTGCTGCTGTATAATTTGCTATCCTACTGAGAAAAATCTTATTTGCTTACTATTCTTTATGCGTGCAGGTATAAAGTAAAAGATTATAGTTACTAAAATTAAACAGTTCTTAGCATGGTTATGCATATTAAACATCACATTGCTGATATTATCCATTTTATGAGGGGACCATCGTTCCCGACATGAGTTGTCATCCTACACTTATTAAATATTTCATTATCTCTGGAATAACCATGTCTATACTGCTTCTAATTTATATTAATAAAAAAATCAGAGCACTGGTTATAATAAAAAAAAAGAATGAAAAGTTATTTTCAGTGCCTTGTCAATATGCCTGCTGCAGGAGTTAACGTAATGAACACATACCTCTCGTATAGATATACCCATGCAATAATATTTGGTAAAATAATAATCTCCAAATATACATATTTTATGTATACGTTATTAAAACCTACATTGGCACCCATGTCACGTCTAGAAACAAGATGTCGAGGTGGAATGACAGAGCATTAACTGGAACTTTCTTGAAACAAAGTGGTAGCATGGAATGGCAGAACATTAACTGGAAAACTTTTGAAAAAATATAAATGGTAGCATGTAATGACAGAGCATGAAGTATATTGACAGGGAAATTAACTAGACCATTCTTGAACCAAGGTCATGCTATTTTTAGACTGAGTGACTTATGAACATTTGGATAAAAAAAACTTTTTGCAGGAAATTTTGCAAATTTGGAAGGAAAATCGGGAAATTTTTAAGTAAATTGTAGAAATTTAGAATGTTTTTTTTAGGGAAAACGGAAAAGTGTGAGTGTTTTCCTAGGTCAAAGGTCAAGGTCAAAGGTCAAAGGTAAAAAATCACCTCTGGTTCTCTGCCAGACGCCATTACTTGTCCAATGCCAGATGCCACTACTTGTCCAATGCCAGATCCCACTACTTGTCCAATGCCACATGCCACCTGAACAGGTTACGGTCTACCCACTACTTGTCCAATGCCACATGCCACCACTTGTCCAATGCCAGATGCCACCACTGGTACTCTGCCAGATGCCATGTCCATCCGACCTGCGACTCTCCACTCCCGTGCACCAGATCACCCATTATCTATCTACTCACATTTTCTAGAAGTAGTTTCTTGAACTCACACTTACGACGAGAATAGTAGTGCATTCTAATTCCGGGTAAGGCACAGATACGGATTTCGTTTAGCGGAGTAATTCTCTGTTATTTTAGTATGAATGTCCTGNTCTAATTCCGGGTAAGGCACAGATACGGATTTCGTTTAGCGGAGTAATTCTCTGTTATTTTAGTATGAATGTCCTCCACTTGTTTGTTGAAAGATGCGAACAAATAATCATTACTGGGCACAAATGTAAAACAAAAAATTGTTTGCTTTCAATTCGCTTAGAGTGAAAAATTACAACGCTTAAGCACTGGGCTTCCCTGTCTCCTTCGCTAGAGCAATGCAGTTTTATATGGAGTAATAATTTGAAACAGTACCGGGCTCACCATAAGTAAGCTATCTGTCTACGAAGTGGAGTAAACAAACCAACAAAAGGCATTCCACATGCTGCGTAGTCAAATATTAGGTTTGAGGGGGTGGAAATGAGTCGATTATGGTCTCCTTTATTTATGCCTATTATTATGTAGGGATCCTTGTGTATTGTAAGGTATAATTTTTATATACAATTAGATAGGAAGAAAAGGAGGACGGAAGCCCATCGAGAATAAATGTCTGACATGAAAAAATTATAAATGAACAAGTGGTTTGGGACTTGTGGTGAAATAGTCGACTGCTCTTAACGAATTTCCACGGTGTCTAAATCAATCAGAAACCTCATATAAATAAAAAACCTTCCCTACGGATTCGTTATTGGTATTTAGGTTTGAACTGACTAGAACTGATTTATCCAAGACTCGATTTGATATATGTTTGAATATAAATGTTTTCCTATTTATATCTTGAGTTGTATGAGTGAAGTAATTTAAGGGAAACCTCCCTCTGTCATAGCGTATTCTTGTTTTCCTAGATTGTTTATATTTTTTAAAAGAATATTCCGAAATAACCCATACATCTAAATAGCTATTGGCCTTACACAGCAGTACAGGCAAGACCAGGAAACCACGAACTCATAATTACGTTACAATTTTAATTCTGGGAAAATTTGGTAAAATCAATTTTGTAACGTAAAAAGGAGTTGATAGTGCAGTCGTTGTCTTTACTGCAGTGTAAGGTCTATAGCTAGTTGGGTTAACGGGTATTTTCAGAATTACCTTTTCAAAAAATTAAACAAGCAAGTTATACCCAGAATCCTGTATATGACGGGGGAAGGTTCCCCTTTTATGCAGAAATTATTCGTTTTCGTGGAATAGTTTCAATCTCAAAAGTTTTATGGAAAATGTTTGATTATAGAAAATTTGCGATTTTATAGTTGTTTAATACTTTTGTATCTAATTTTCGCTGAGTGTTATTTCCTGCTTGCAGAAGGGTAGGAAATGTTTGATAAAATGTAAACATGTTACTGACTTTTTAGAACAAACAGGTAGCACAGAATTTAAATTAAGAACAAAATTATGAAACAACTCGTAAAATGTAAATTTTCTATAACCGTACATTGTCAGTCATTATTATGAATCCATAATTATGACGCGAAAACGAATTTCTGCAAAAGAGGCAAAGCCAAGTCTTAAGGGTGGTATTCTTGGACGCTATATAGGGAAGGCTACGNAAAACGAATTTCTGCAAAAGAGGCAAAGCCAAGTCTTAAGGGTGGTATTCTTGGACGCTATATAGGGAAGGCTACGGAATACTTTTGTAGCAGTAGGCGGTGAGAAAATTATGAATTATTTGTACAAATTTTCCACGGAGGGGAAGCAGCGGAGGGAAAGAGAGTACCCAGGATTACCTTAATTTATCTGGAATAAAAAAAATCCCACACACCGTTAATTCTTGCACATTGTCGCCTATGCTCGCTTAAAACTAGCGCATAGAACGGGTGCTATTCCAAAGCCTTCGCGGCGTAGCGGAGCGTAATGAAGGAACAAAATGTCTTGGTGCAAAGCGCGAAGTAAGACCGTATACGTTTTCTTTATCTTCGCTCGTATTTTAGTCGCCGTGAAGTTTGAAGCAGGCGGAAATTAGCTGACTTCGGACGAGGATCCGCACTTTATAAATTAGCTGTCCGTGTTTGTCGGCCGCAGGCAATTGGAGACGGAAACAAAGAAAGGAAGTTTAATGAAGGGGGGGGGGGGAAGAAGAGTGAGCATTATGTTGGTGAAGAGCGCGGGTGATGAGTTCCGTGGAGGGGGGGAGAGGAAATAATGCAGAGCGAGGGCGACGCAAGGACTGGCCACCATGGCAGCCCGAGCCTCTTCCTGCGGGCAATTAATTACGGCACGATTGTGCCATTAAGCCGCGCAACGGGTACCAACTTCCCGCTGCAGGAGTTGTGTGACCTCCCCCTGCCCCACCTCAGTCACCGCCCGCACGCGCTCCACTTCGCAGCTGCCGGGAATTGGAAATTTAGCTATTGGGACGAACACGTGCTGCGAAATAACCTCTGGCTCTTCCGGAAACTTTTCAAAATTACTCCACATCCATTTTCGAGCTTACCTCACCGTGATTATTCAACACTTCCGTCAAAAAACAGGCCGAGGTGGCTGAGCGGATAGACTGATCGCCTCCCACCCAGGCGAAACGGGTTCAATCCCCGGCTGGCTCGCTCTGAATCTTCGCAAGTGGGAATTGTGTCGGACGGTCGGCGGGTTTTCTCGGGGATCTCCCGTTTCCCCCGCCCTCCCTATTCCAACGCTGCTCCATACTCACCTCACTTCACCCTCGTCGGCTTTCAAGACCTCGATGCTAAGAGCCACCAAAATCTCTTCACTTACGGCCATCAAAACATGTTAAGTATTTAACTATGAAAGTGATTTTTTTTTTTTGGATACATTTATTGTGTGCATACAGAGTGTTTCAGTACAAGCGTAAAAAAAAAACGAAACGGGGTAGTAAGGGCCACGCCATAAGACTTTTTGAGATTGGGAACGTGTAGTGCGTGAGGTGAGCTAAAGGAGATCCGATCAGAAACACGTGGGTGATCCACAATGCGTGTGTAGTTCGCCTATCGTCCACACGGCGGCTGTTTCGTCTCTCATTGCCACAGCACGTGCGTTACCAGAGTTGTCGGAGGACACCCTTGGCTGTTCGTGAAAGAATGTGGCTGCAAAATGACGGTGCACTTCCTCGTGGCTGTTCTAACCATCTGGATGCGACATTCCCTGGTCTCTGGATTGGACGGGGAGTCCCTATTCCACGGCCTGCGAGGTCAGACGACCTGAATCCATCCGACGGTTTCGTGTGGGTGTATCTCAAACCACTCGTGTATGTGACTCCCGAGGACACGTACATGGATTTGGTCGCCTGGATTGTAGTCGACTGTGATACGACGTGCAACACGAATGGGATACTTGAACGGATGCGGCAGGATGTCGTTATCCGTTGTCATTCTTGTGTTGAAGCTGGTGGCCGTCGCTTCGAGAAACTGTGTGAGATACGAACTGATACGTTAACTCCGGTTCGTCAGTGGAATGGTCCTGTAAAGTACTACCTGTCTATAGTGTACATACTCAATGTCAGTCATACACGTAATCATTTCGGATACCTGTAATCACGCTAGAAATTTCCAATTTTATATCTCCTTTCGCTAGCTTCGCAGGCCAAACGTTCCCTAACTCAAAACATTCCGTTATACGGCCCATTATAAAATAACCAAGGCAAGTACAATGTTTTAACCAAGTCTTTGCAATTAAGTCGAATGTATACAATTATCTCTAAAACAACAGTTTTTTTCTCTCAGCTAGAAGCAAGGATTATTTTTGTCCCCCATCTTGCCAAATACAACATGTTTGAAATTGGAGCTTTGCGGTAGTAGGATCAAACACTCTTGAGTTTCAAGAGTCTACAATAAAACGGCTGCACTTAAATGGAGTACTTCCTAACCTGTAAAAATTGGGTCCGGACTTGGTGTGGCATGATATCTTAATAAAGGCAATAATTTTATCGTTGATTAATATCAATACACTGGAATAATATAGGAAAAGTTTAACATTCACGTATAGAGAACAGTTGCTCTAAAATATGGTGAGCATTTAAATAAATATTTTACTATAGATGTATTTGCAGAATTTATTGTCTAACTGAACTGATTAGTGTGACAAAAAAAAGGATTTCTTCTGTCGCTATATTTAGAGGAAGTAAAATTTCCGACGGATTGTTTTTTTTTTCTCATTTTCCGTTACCTTATTATTTTTAGACTAATTAACAACACACTAAACAAGAATAAGTCATCTAAGTCTTCAAGAGGAACTAGGGAACATCGGTTTATGTGTTAACCTGCATATTATTTCAATTTTAAGATGCCAATTTTATTTACCAAAATATAAAATCATTTTCTGGTAAATTTATTATTATCTTTTTGGACGTGCCATGGTTACTTCTGAAAATATGTTTACTCTAATCAACTTCTTAAAAGCGGGGAAAGGAAGAATTTATAAATAACATCCAAAGTGTAGAATCGTTTCATGATTTAGGGAAACTTTGGCCACTATGGTTAAACCTTAGTTTTCTTGTGCTAAAAACTTGAAAATAGCTACTTAAACGGCATGGCCAGCAGTAGCGGTTAAGTATTTCGCCGAAGTTTCAACGCTCGACCTTTCAAAAGTGTTTTTTTCCAACGAGATGTTATGAACTACACATCTGCCAGAAATGATACCGTTATATGCAGGAGCGGATCCAGAATTTCTGTTGGTGTTGAAAAAAAAAAGAGGGGGGGGTATCACTTTTCTCAATGTGCAGGTACAAATCTAGGCTCTCTACACGTTGAATGAGAGGGGACGACTCTCTCGCCATAAGTTTAGTCAACAATATTAAATTAATCAAATACATTCACAATTTTAAACAATGACAGATTACAATTTTTGAAAATTCACACCACAGTTTCATCTGGAAAGGGAGGGGGAGCGTGACCTCTGCAGACCCCCCCTCCCCCCTCGATCCGCCCCGATAATATTACAAGAAATCCAGTAAAATAAACTGGAAATCCAGGAGTCACGTTGCGAGTGAGTAGACGTATTTGTAGAAAACGATATCGGTATTTTTTTTTTTCATTCGAAAATTTAAGCAGCAAAACTTTTTTACTTTTGCGCGTTTTGATGGCATGAGTAATAATATTGCTTTTAAATAACGCCTCATGCATAGTTAAGTATATTTCTTAAATATCTGCTAAGCGAAATTGCCATTTTGTATTAATGCTGGCTGAGGCTATTAGGAAGGGATATTTCACGTAGTTTCTAACCAAACATTTCTACAAACAGGACGCTGAAAGCACAATTAACTGCAGACTTTAAATCTTCCAAAACATGCCCTTTTTTAATAATCTTATTTCTCCGCGTCTTGCACTTGTCTAATACTTCCACGTTTGCAGAATATTTTTCTGAACAGCGTCCATTTAGCTCTCGGTAATTCCCTCACTGGTTTTGTTATTTTTTTGTCTGTACTTTCGCGTTTTTACCACCGCTGTTAAACCACAGTTACCTCTTAAACATCCAATAAATTTTTTGATCCAGAAGAGTTCTGCTGGTGAAGGGCCCCTTGCCAACACTTCATTAAAAGAACTTGTCGTAAAGGATAAGTTGCGACTTCTTGCTCGTGAACTCAATTAACAACTACATCTAGACGTCTGAGAAGTTACGGCAGGTGTGCAAAAACTCAACTTTCATACGGCTCGCTGTTTTACTACCGTGGATGGGACTGGCGTGTGTGACAAGNACAACTACATCTAGACGTCTGAGAAGTTACGGCAGGTGTGCAAAAACTCAACTTTCATACGGCTCGCTGTTTTACTACCGTGGATGGGACTGGCGTGTGTGACAAGTTTCCTGAGAGAGATTGCTACTGAAAGTACTTGGCTTTCAGATGGTGGCGCACACCTACCACATGGGTATCGCGACTGGAATCTTTGATAGAAATATAGCACGTAAATTAACATGTCAACCGTACTTGAAGAAGATTTTATGTTCGCTGTTAATAAAAAGGCAGCAAAGGTGAAATACTTTATTTAACATGGTTAAAGATTTGGTAGCATAAAATTAAAACTTTTCTTGTTAGAAACAATANAAAGGTGAAATACTTTATTTAACATGGTTAAAGATTTGGTAGCATAAAATTAAAACTTTTCTTGTTAGAAACAATAGATTATAAACATAATCCTTAACATAAAAACCGAAAATGTAGCCAAAACATAAACAGATATTTAAACAATTAACAAGAAGTTACTGGTTTAACTAATGAGCATTCTTTCCTCATCATAGGTGCAGCTAATTTTTAAATAATTCCTTAAAAGCTGAGTTGGTAAGAAGGACTTGACTTCTTTTTGAAAGCAATAACATTAGATATGAAACCAGAAACTTATACAATATTAATGAGACACTTACAAATACACACGAGCCTTACCCGGGGCTTAATCCCAGACAACCTCATACTATAAGTTAACGTGCAATGCACTGCATTACGGAGGTCAGATTCGCAGCATTAATTTTGAATTTAATCAGTCTTATGTTTAGAAATATAAGGTTAACAAACCTTAATTATTTACAGGGCTTTTATTTAAAAATAAGTGACTAGGCCCCATAAAACCTGTAAGTTTTCATGGCCTACTGTAGCGCTACTTGTGTGATGAATTTGATGGAAATCGGTTGTTTGGTTCGACCATGAAACATGACATAAAAAACTTTATTTTCTTATTTGACCCTATTGTACAAAATTGCCAGAAAAAGAGGCTCTATATACGATGCTTATAATGTATAATGTCTATATNTTATTTGACCCTATTGTACAAAATTGCCAGAAAAAGAGGCTCTATATACGATGCTTATAATGTATAATGTCTATATACAATTTTTGGTTGAATTTGGTTAAATTGTTTAATATATATGCCAAACTTAACTAAATCATTTATGAAGATATCATTTTGAACATCGTTGTCTGACCCATTTAAATCATGAAAGTTTACATGGGCCTTCCAATTTATGGTATGTCCAATTTGGTACAAATTTATTTGAAATATTCCAGTCTAACCTTTTGTAGTAATCGGTTGATTGGTCCTCGAGACATGNTTATTTGACCCTATTGTACAAAATTGCCAGAAAAAGAGGCTCTATATACGATGCTTATAATGTATAATGTCTATAAACAATTTTTGGTTGAATTTGGTTAAATTGTTTAATATATATGCCAAACTGAACTAAATCATTTATGAAGATGTCATTTTGAACATCGTTGTCTCACCCATTTAAATCATGAAAGTTTACATGGGCCTTCCAATTTATGGTATGTACAATTTGGTACAAATTTATTTGAAATATTCCAGTCTAACCTTTTGTAGTAATCGGTTGATTGGTCCTCGAGACATGNCAATTTGGTACAAATTTATTTGAAATATTCCAGTCTAACCTTTTGTAGTAATCGGTTGATTGGTCCTCGAGACATGGCATAAAATGTCCACAATTTTCATGTGGTGATCTTCATAAATCGAGGACAAAAAAGTTATGTAGTAGCAATTTCAATGATCGTATACTGCTAATATAAAAAGTTAAATTAAAATACATGACATAGTTTTATAGATATCGCTCACAAAACCAAAATGATTTTATTGTCGCCATTCGGAAAATTAGTGTGTCCTTCTTTGAAAAATATATCTATTAATATGGCATAACACAGTACATATTTGTTAAATTTTGTGAGAATGGGTTTATTGTTTCCCTAGAAACGAGATGAAATCATAATTGTTTTTATTGGTAGGGCTATCTTACAAAATGACTGAGAAATTAGGCTCTGAATATACAAATTTTATGGTTGCAATATGTACTCCCAGCATACAAAATTAAGTTGGAATTTGTTTCGTTATGAAATATACTGAGCTAAAATACTTATATAGCAACCATTTAAAAAATAAATGCCTGACCTACATAAAACATAGCAGTTTACACCATCTGCTGCAGTACTATTTGTTTGCCAAATTTGGAAGAAATCTGTTTATTATTTCCCGAGATATGTAAAAGTAATACAGTTTAATTGAAGAAAACTTGAATTATTCCTACGGACAGACATTTACGCATGAATCTTACATAATATTATTTTGCAGGTTTCCATTTGGTATAGAGCGAAGAAAGTTTGAACTACAAAAACACGAATTTTTAGCCTACTTTCCGAAGGAAAGAAAAACTTATGAGATCTTTTTTCCTGCCTGTGTGTCTGTGGTGTGTGTGTGTACCTGTGTGATTGGCTGTGCGTGTGTGCCCCCCCCCCTTTTTTAAATTTTATAAAGCGCGAAACCCAATTTTACCATACTCGGTACACATATAGTACTAAGTAAAGACACCTGCCTTTTTAAGTTTTCGACCACAAGGGANCCAATTTTACCATACTCGGTACACATATAGTACTAAGTAAAGACACCTGCCTTTTTAAGTTTTCGACCACAAGGGGCACTTACTTTCAAAATGGCGGAAATTAAAACATATAAGGGCGATGTCATATCTCGGAAACCGTTAAAACTATTTTANCACTTACTTTCAAAATGGCGGAAATTAAAACATATAAGGGCGATGTCATATCTCGGAAACCGTTAAAACTATTTTAAACACATTTTGTATACTGACAACCACAGGTTGTACGCATTAAATTCAGACGTGAATATTGCTGTTGGTCCGCCATTTTTGAAGATAGCGCCACTTTAAAAATAATGCTCTTTGGTTATATCTCAAAAACTACTAAACCAATTTTAATCAAATTTTGCAAGTAAGTAATACTATGATAGACCAAATAAATATGATTGCATAAATTTTTAGGCACTTATTTTAGAAATGGCGGCTATGCAAATATTTTAGGTTTATTTGGTATAACTACCATACCAGTTTGCCGATTTCAACCTACTTTTGTACACCAACAGTGTGTATTACAAGCATCATAGAAGCTAAACAACAACCACTTTTATCTTACATTTTGAAAGATACGCCGCATGTAAAAAATGTATATTTTACATTATATCTCGAAAACTACTCAACCAATTTTCGCCAAATTTGGTACGTAAGAAGTACTACAATANTGTATATTTTACATTATATCTCGAAAACTACTCAACCAATTTTCGCCAAATTTGGTACGTAAGAAGTACTACAATAGGCAACGTAAATATGAGTAAATAAACTTTATTAGCACTTATTTACAATGGCGGCCATACATATAATTTAGGTTTATTTGGTAACTACCATACCATTTGTCCAATTTCAACCAAACTTTGTACGCTGACACTGTCTATCACAAGAAAAAAATAAGCCCAAAACAGCCACTTTTGTCATAAATTTTTTAAGATAGCCCCACATGAAATAATATAGTTTTTTTTTGCTGTATATCGGGAGCAATCAACCAATTTATTTCAAATTTGACAGAGAAGTTTTACTGTGATAGGCAATATTAATTTATATGTTTTAAGTATGTAGGTCTTTTATTTTCAAATGGCGCGTATTCAAACATTTTAGCTTAGTTTGCTATTTCTACGAAACTATGTAACATATTTAATTTTTACTTTTCCATATTATTTCTATGATAATAATAGAATGTGCTAAAATATAAACATTTTGCCCTCAATTTATGAAGATCATCGCATGATCAATGGAGGTTTTCTGCCATATCACGTTGCCTATATCGACCATTGCATGAGCAGCAGATTATATGGTACCTGTTATCCTCACTTCACACCAGTCTACATATACACAAAGACACTGGACACACAAACTATAGCCAATCTTTCGTTGCGCAGTCGGTTCGTGCGCCACCAGTCTGGGGTGCGGTAGGCTCTGGGTTCGAATCCTAGGTAAGTCATAGGCGTTAGTTTAAGTTAGGCCATACGTTAGTATGTAAGCCGTCTCCTTTTAAGTTTTCAGGCATAAAACCGGGGGACNGCGTTAGTTTAAGTTAGGCCATACGTTAGTATGTAAGCCGTCTCCTTTTAAGTTTTCAGGCATAAAACCGGGGGACGTTAATATGCCCTTTCCAATCAACAGTAACAATAAGAAGCCACGGTGACTGAGCGGTTAGCCTGCTTGCCTCCCACCAAGGCAAACCGGGTTCAATACCCGGCCGGGTCAATGCCGGATGTTTGCATGTGGAAATCGTGTCGGACGATGCCGCGGGTCAGCGTGTTTTCGCAGGGATCTACCGTTACCAATCACACCTTCATTCCGGCGCTGCTCCATACTCACTTCAATCACCCTCACCGGCTCTCAAGACCTCGCTGTTAAGAGTCACCCAAATTTCTTCATTCACTCACAGCCACTACACTGCTCGATGTTCATTACTGGCAGACTATCGGATAATAAAATGTTGAACTTAAAGTTTCTCAATTAAGTGCTAGTTTCTACGTAACCTAATGCTACATAATACATCGTTTTCCTATGAGTAATTTACTCTTAAGCGATGCTGACGTAATACTATGCGCACTGACTTTCTTGAGAACGGCTGGCAACATAACAATTCGTCACAAATGTCTTCAAAGAAGGGAAACTTCTAAACTTGATGCAAATCTGTTGGATTCAAGTGACGTAGTAGACGTCGGCAAAATTCGAACTCTTAAGTAAGTTATCAGCAGAAATCGGTGAAATTTTCTGTTGATTCCTCAGACTCCCTCAACAACCCTGNTCGAACTCTTAAGTAAGTTATCAGCAGAAATCGGTGAAATTTTCTGTTGATTCCTCAGACTCCCTCAACAACCCTGTTCCTTATGTATACTGTATTGTGAACCTCCAAATATTCCAGTCCATAGCCCTTTTTACTATCCTACCTCCTCCATTCTCTTCTTAATGTGCCTGTTGAGAGAGTAACGGAAATTAAGTATTTCAAAGGCATCGTCCCGCACGATTCCCACTTGCGAAAATTCGGGAGTGGCCCGGCCGGGNTCGAACTCTTAAGTAAGTTATCAGCAGAAATCGGTGAAATTTTCTGTTGATTCCTCAGACTCCCTCAACAACCCTCTTCCTTATGTATACTGTATTGTGAACCTCCAAATCTTCCAGTCCATAGCCCTTTTTACTATCCTACGTCCTCCATTCTCTTCTTAATGTGCCTGTTGAGAGAGAAACGGAAATTAAGTATTTCAAAGGCATCGTCCCGCACGATTCCCACTTGCGAAAATTCGGGAGTGGCCCGGCCGGGGATTGTACCCGGTTCGCATTGGTGGGAGGCGAACAGTCTAACCGCTCAGCCACCGCGGCCCCCGTGAGAAATAGGAACGTCATTAGTAAGGTTGCGTGTTGTGTGATGATCCTGGTAGTTGTACTCAACATAGCAGGCATTAGAATGATATGTTCACACCATACTTCCTCATATGTCAAACTGTTAGTTTTCGGTTTATGAGTAACATCTAAGTCGATTTATCGCCTATGTTTCAGCTAGAATCTAAGAGCATTAAATACCATTATCTTTTTACCTATAAAAGTTCTAGCCTGGTGGTTCAGAACAGCAAGAAGATACATTTTACAGTAGAACACAAACTATTTTACACACAGTCACGCACTAGATATGTTAATATCGTATTAAAGGTTGATATAGCACAGCGTAACGCCAGCAACCCCATACAATTTTGATAATCGCGGGGGGATATTCATAGGAATGTAGTTAATAATCAGCTTAATTATATATAAACTTAAAGCAACCACGATATCGACTTGGCCGTCATTATGCAATAAAAGTGTCAATATCTGAAAAAAGTTTATACAAACAGCAAATAATGTCGAAATTATTATGTCCTTGATTCTTTGCAGGTTTGTCATTGATCCCGATTCCTGCAGGGCGTGTTTAATAAAGTGCAATCTAGTTGCCGAACGAACTTCATTGTAAGCGCGTATCAAATCTAACTACCTTTAAAATTGATTTACGGAGTTTTTTTGGTTCCCTTGATATGTCCTTGTATTGCTTAAATGAAATGCTTCTAATTTTGCAAAGGCGGTCACGTAAAGAGAATTATAATGAATATTCTGATGCCGGCATTAAATTAATTTAATTTACTGGTTACGACAGACAGACGGGCAAGCATGGAGCTGCGTGTTCAATGTCGGTCCGCAGCACCTGAAAGTCGAAGGAAGGCAACTGAAGGGTTTTAAGGGAAGTGATTCCGGGGAACACGATCATCGGCGTTGGCTGGCTCCACGTCTGCCGGCCACNCCCATTTACCCCCTGACCTCCAGTACGCCCCCTCTTCCCCCTCCTCGTGTATTTTCATAAGCTGCGATGGTCAGCTCCAGAACCCGCGACCATTAGCCCCCACCCTCCCGCCGTGCGCGCGAGTATTGTCCTCTCCAGCAGGCCGCGACAGATGGCGCCTTCCAGGCAACCCCTTCTTCCAGCCACCCCCTTCCTTCTCCGGCACAATTCCCAGCGACCTCGCTTCCTCGCATACTGACCCAGCACCGCTGGATTCAGGCGCAACCGCTCCTCTGCCGTCCGCGAGTCATGTACCGTCCCGTCTGCTCAGGAATACTCACGCCGTTTTCGAATTTACCAGATATGGGCCCTTTATGGATATTCACGGTAAATTGAGCACTTTTGAAAGCCCTTTCATTTGAAATAACAGCCAATAAATATATTTTATTTTAGCCTTATACGTCAACTTCGGAGTGAGGTGGAATATACACACTGAGTTTATTACCTACATGGGAATATTTTTTTTTTTTACAGGAGGTTAAAATGTTAATAATGGCTGAAAGGAAATAGTAACCAGGGCCTTAAAAGTACTCACTTTACCACGAACGGCCTGCCTGACTTCGTGCCCTTGAAAAGTGCATCCCGGAAGTGACGTCACGTAGTCGCTGTCCAAATTTAAAGCAAGGGCACATCATGCACCCTAGAATGTCCCCTTCAGCCAAGGGCACAAGCAACTTACCCTTCTCGAGCCCTAGATAGTTTTCCGATGCACAAATGTTCGGAATATTTAATTTTCNAAGGGCACAAGCAACTTACCCTTCTCGAGCCCTAGATAGTTTTCCGATGCACAAATGTTCGGAATATTTAATTTTCTTGGTGTTGATTTTGTGTTTACAACTCTGCAGGGTCGCGGAAAGCACTAGCGAATGTCACAAAGACAAATGAAACTCGCATAGAGCGAAATTTGACCTCATAAAACTCGAGGTGGAAACGAACACAGGCGTACGAATTCACCTGCGAATGTTTCTTTCATAAAGGGAATAAGGACTCGTGAAATGGGAAGGGATCAAGGGTAAGTCATCAAGGACACGTTGCACTGAAATCGAACTAAGCCTCAGTCGGGTGACAATCACACGTCTCTTCGCAATTATACAATTACCATGCAAATACACAATACTCGCGTAATCGGCTGAAAACATCAAGTGATGACCACCGTATTGACACGTTTGCTTAAAACTAAATCACTTTTAACTTTCCCCGCTCACAAAACCCGCGTATATGCAAATTCTTTCACCATCTTCGTTGCACGAGCGTGAAATAATTCACCCCTATAAGTGAGCAACTCATCAACACTAATAACTTTTAAGAGCGATGCCACCGAGTACATTAACATATGTTCCGACGATTACGCACACACGCATACACAACAACACTATTCTGTTTTTTTTTTCTTTTATCTAAATAATTGTATACCCTAGTTACTCATGTTTATTTATACATTCAATTAAATAATTTAATTAATCTGTAAGATGTTGCTGTCGGTTCGCTATTATTTTTCGAGGAGTTGAGCTGCATTCAAATTAATACATCTGTAAATGCACACCGCAAATCTGTCAATTTATTTCAATAAGTTGAAATTCAATCTCTTGTTTTACTCGTCTCTAGTGCACTACAAGAAAAGTACATACCTAGTAAAAAAAAACACTGGTCAATTTTCGGCGTTTAATATGAATGAGTTATATATATGTTTCGCATCTTGTTAACTTAAGTTTTTTTTTTTTTGCATTTATGTTTACATATGTGTACAATACGCTATGCCTGGTAAAATGTACGAGAATGTATTGAAGCCTTAACTTCGCCAGTGTGAATAATGCTGAAATAAATAAATAAATAAATTAACCATTGATGCAAAGTGTCGTCTTCAAGCAGTATTCCAAAATTTCCATATTCACTTTACCTGAGGCTGTGGCTTCGGAATAGTTCTTGCAGCGTTTCAGAATTTACATCACCGTGCAGTATTATCATTAAATCGTATACTTTATTATGAACATTTTAACTTTAACATCAAACGGTTATAAAACATGTTGGATTTTCTTATAGTGCTTTTAAAAAAATTCGCAATTAAGATGTTACTTTAATGTTTTTTTGCCAAAAAGTATTAAAATTTATTATATCTGGAAATAGAGTAAAAGTACTAAAACGAAAGTTTGTAATACAAAAATGAAGATATCCTTTGCTGACAATGGTTCCATGTTGTAAAAAAAAACTTGTGTGCAAGGACGCATTTTATATAACGCGAATAAGTAAATGCTCGTGTATGGTAGAAGAGTATATTTTAAAGCATTTTAAAAAGAAAGTATCTCCGTTTGTAATATCTTTTATCAACAATATAAAAACCAATTTTATGGAAACATCTGTTAAGTTGTGGAAACCACAAGGCTTCTGAAACGTGTTGTAAAACGCTTTAGTTACTATTTATACGAAAGCGGGTATAACTCATGAATTACACGAAGTTTACACATATTGTTTCCTGTAAAATACATTTAATTAAAGTCCGCAAGTCAGAATGCTAAAAATTATAGTAAATAAAAGGAAAAAAACATTTTCAAACGGAATTTTTGCTCTTGAGAAAGAATTGATCACTAGTATTGAACATTTTAAATAGAGATCCATATTTTCAGTCTCTAGAAAAATATTAAAAGTTATGTTGGCGAAAGAATAAAAAACCATAACTTCCTGTAATTTTATTCCCCTTCCTGAAATATGGCAATTAAAACACTAGCTTTACATATCCCTAAGTTATTAGAAAGATTAATAACATGCCGAAGAAACATCTAGCAAATGATAAAAATTAGTTCACACATGGAAATTAGTGGTTCGATCTAACAAAAATTGTTCCAAATTAAAATGCAATTGTGGAAAAATTGTCTCTTGTATTTCCTTTACTAACCCTATCATAATTTGTAGATATATTGAGAATTACGACATTCGCATAAAAAGTAAATATATGGTATTGCTGTGGTACCACTATCATAAATTAGCCTTCCCTAAAATTAAATTTTGAAATGAAATAGATAGTTGAGGAAATTATGAACTGAAATAGCACGATTTAAGCCTACATATCGTCCTGTCGTTTTATACTCAAATTGATTTCTGAGTGCATTTCATCATATAAAATGCTTNGATTTAAGCCTACATATCGTCCTGTCGTTTTATACTCAAATTGATTTCTGAGTGCATTTCATCATATAAAATGCTTGGGAGTTAAATTTTGAACAGACGTTTGTTTACTCAAAGAGATATTCAGTAAGTATAAAGACGTAATACACTTCACAGTAGTTATTGGTTGCATGTAGTTTTGAATGAAATTAAAAACATCCACCGCACCATAATTAAATTTAAAAATACACATTAAAAAAATTGGTTTATTCTACAAATATGCAGCACAAAGAGAAATAAAATATTTAAAAGCATGTCAGGAAATAAATAAAAAATTAATGTATGAAGTTTTGGTGTATAATTTTACCCTACAATTACTGTCCGAGTTACTGTACCTAATGTGATCGAAGCCATTGGTGAAAAGCTTTTAATTTAGAAACCAACTTGGCAAAATAAGAATTATTTGACGAACATTTTCAAAATCAGATTATACAATTTTTTTATTAGGTCCTGGGTGGCCGTGATTGTTTGGGCACTGCACTCACGTGATGAGGAGAATGACGAGCTGATGGTTCATGACACCAATAAGAGCGCTTTTATGACTGCGAGCAATGATATGCTCTACAGTTCACATCTCACTGTAATCAAAATACCTTGTCCTATTTTTGCTTAACCGTCATATCTAGCGCCATTAAATAGCCTACATTCAAGCTGTCTGCGTGTGAGTGGTTGAATGTATTTCAGCGAATTCCTTGTAATCAAAACATTGTTCTTTTGTATAATTTAATGGTTAGGTGCACGAAGTGCAAGTTGTTTTCAAGNGAATTCCTTGTAATCAAAACATTGTTCTTTTGTATAATTTAATGGTTAGGTGCACGAAGTGCAAGTTGTTTTCAAGTGCTAAGTGCAAGGAGCCCATTAACTTCTGCCAATTTACACCAAACTCATGTTTATACTGGCATAAATTCATACAAAGCTTGTTGTGAAATAACTAATACACTTCAAGCTTACCCAGCCATTCATTCGATAACAATTTATGTTATTCTTGGTTTGTGGTAAAAACTACGAGAATGCAATGACAATATTAATTATTTTTATCTGAGTAATATAGGAAAGTAATCATGAATTAGGTATGTAATAGAATTTCCGAAGTGCTTGAAAAGAATGCAATTTTCATTTTTCGTAATATTATATCAAACATGTGTACGTACGTGGAATTATTTACCTAATTCATTTTAATCTGCATTAAATTTTGGGAAATATTCAACTTCCATACATCTAAATCTGATCAAGGCAAAATCTTTTTAACCACGAGGTACGTGATTCAGGTTCAAGATAACGCTTTGAGCCAAAATGTTAACAACTTACGGATCTCACAATAACATATTGCCTAACTTAAATATTCTGCAATAGTGTCTATTGGAAGCAGAATTCTTACGAACACACACGTGCGTGCACGTTAACAAGACGTAGAAAGTAAAGTGACCACAAAGCATTAAGAGGCCGCGGTGATGTAGTNACACACGTGCGTGCACGTTAACAAGACGTAGAAAGTAAAGTGACCACAAAGCATTAAGAGGCCGCGGTGATGTAGTGGCCAGACTACTCGCCTCCTAACTAGGCGAACCGGGTTCGATTCCCGGCGGGATCACTCCCGGATTTTCCCATGTGGGAATCGTGCCGGACAATACCGCTGGTTGGCGGGTTTTCTCGGGGATCTCCCGTTTCCCCTGACCTTGCATCCCGACGTTGTTTTATATTCACCTCGCACCATCCCGATCAACTTTCAAGACCTCTATATTAAGAAACGCCCAAATCTCTCTAATCCACTCCACAAAGCAATAATTACACAAGGACATGAATGCAAATAATGTTGTGATTTGGCATTTGGTATAGTGTGGGTACAAGATTAATGTCCGCACAAGTTCACACACGTCCAAATCATGTATACAGTTGCGCAGGTAAGTTCGCCAAAAATAATCTTAGGCCCTGGCTATGTGCATTTCAGAAGCAAAATAATATGAGATCTGAAGCCACTGAGATGAAAATGAACTTAACTTCACGAAAGATTTATGAACTTCAGCATAACGCACGATTTGCTTAACAGCTGAGTGACAAAGGCGATGGTTGAAAAGAGTACATATTCTACTTTTTTATTTTTATGATCTACCAGACTGGAATAATGAAGCACAGAAGAAAAAAAATTTATTTCCGTTGGGTGAACAAATGCTGCAAAAATGTAGCAAAAATGTAACAACTCCCCTGGCAACCTGTACACAGATGATGGTTTACAGAAGTAATCATTTTTCCATTCCACATAATAAAAAAAAAGCATTCCAATAATATTGTGGCGCTGAAAATNCTGCAAAAATGTAACAACTCCCCTGGCAACCTGTACACAGATGTTGGTTTACAGAAGTAATCATTTTTCCATTCCACATAATAAAAAAAAAGCATTCCAATAATATTGTGGCGCTGAAAATAAAAATGTTTGGAATCAACCTGCATGTAACGGCTTACAAAAAATACTAATATTTATGTAATATAGAGTTGCGGCTGGCCGCGATAAGAGGAACATTGCGCGAGCTTGGTGTATCACAATATAATAAAAAGAATCATTCTCGAAATAGGACGCATCATGTGGCGATTGAGCTTCTAACACGCAGCCTCTGAAAATCCTACACGAAAAGCCAAGCGTCAAGAAACTTGGTTTGGGATGCTAGTGTAACTGGTGTAATTCTTCCACCCTTCGCTGCAAGTTTTCAAGTACGGGAGTTTTATGCTCGTTGTTACGTGTGGAAACAATTTACGCCCTCGACTTCCAGCGGCAAACAGAGTTATTTTCAAAAGAGGAGAAATTCCGGGAATCGGGTTGAGGTTGCCCTAGAGCTGTTGATGCATCACAGAAAGAGAAGACTCTTTCTCCCCCACCTCCCCCCTTCCCTACCAACTGCCTTCGCTAGTTTACGGTGACAGATTTAGGATTCGTTTCGTTTCACAGATGTGAGACGAAAAAGCCGGCAGTGAATTTCTCAGATTACCGCTTGGGTGTTTATTGTTTACACCCTATGCACCTTCTTTTCTTAAGGCCACAATTTTTTACAATTTCTTTTCCCCAGTTGATAGAACTTCCGCGACAAAAGCAACATCATACGCACTGTTGAGGGGTGTTAATAAAAATTATCNGGGTTGAGGTTGCCCTAGAGCTGTTGATGCATCACAGAAAGAGAAGACTCTTTCTCCCCCACCTCCCCCCTTCCCTACCAACTGCCTTCGCTAGTTTACGGTGACAGATTTAGGATTCGTTTCGTTTCACAGATGTGAGACGAAAAAGCCGGCAGTGAATTTCTCAGATTACCGCTTGGGTGTTTATTGTTTACACCCTATGCAACTTCTTTTCTTAAGGCCACAATTTTTTACAATTTATTTTCCCCAGTTGATAGAACTTCCGCGACAAAAGCAACATCATACGCACTGTTGAGGGGTGTTAATAAAAATTATCNTTTTCCCCAGTTGATAGAACTTCCGCGACAAAAGCAACATCATACGCACTGTTGAGGGGTGTTAATAAAAATTATCGTTCCATTTAAAGTAACGAAGTTGACCTCTGTATTTTCTTTACCCTTCCACGTAGGGCCTACTGGGAAATTATCAGTATCAAGTTATAAGCACCTTGGACCCAAGCAACTTTTGTCTTAAACATTTTCTTTTACCACTTAAAATGGCAGTGTTATTCAGGTGACCTGCCTTAAGTGCTTCAACATATATGCATATGTGCTTGTGTGTGTAAAGCACAATCTGAAAAGCTATTTCAATTTAACACGGCTCACATCAACCACGCACTTTGAAGGCTTGAGTAGAAAGATTATATGAAGTTTGGGCCATCGGGATCCGGAATCGGCGCTTGGAGCTGTTCATGCTCTGTCATTCCGGTCCTGTGGCGGACTTTTAACCTTAAAATTTACCTTTTCCCTCACAAAATGTATTATTTTCCTCGAAAATTTTCCTTTTTTTCATGAAAATTTCCTGTGTTCTCCCTAAATAGCACCGATCCCCNGGGGTCGTTTTCTAGGGCAGAGCAGTGGCGGCCATATTGATTTTATAGACATAGCTTATACTAAATCTATCACAGCATCCAGGGTCCGGAGTTAGACCTGACTATCACCCATTTTGGTTCTATAGCCATCTTGTCTGCCATGTTGGATGTCGGTGATTTGACCTTGACCTTTGAATTTGACCAAATTACATTTGAACTTGAACCCAAAAACTCGGCAAAAATCCCAAAAATTGCCTAAGAATTTATAAAAAATTAATAAAAAAAAATTTTATTAGTTATTTTTTTATAATTTTTAAAATCTTACGTTTCCAGAGGTTTCCCACAGCACCACGTCCAGCAGACGACTGAATCTCCTCCAATCAATCACATTGTATTAACATTCCCCTCCCCTAACACTCACCATTTCCTCATTCTGTCGAATGCATTGCACCCACCATATTGGTTTCTTCATTTGACATTTGATTTAATTTTCAACACCTAGGTGACGCCAGTGTATTAATTATCGATTTTGTCGCCAGAGGTGCTGTCGATTTAGCCACCATGTTGGTTGTCGGCCTTGACCTTACTCCACACAAGACTAACCCTTGACGAGACCAGTTCCTGCAAAACTGGCTAGACCAGCCGACAAGACCAACCTGCCATACCACCCACCTATACAATCAAATTATGATCATGAAAAATCTAGAAAAAAGTCTCCTAACAAGAGTCTCATAGCTAACCTTTTCGCAGGAAATCTTCGCAGAATCTTCGCAAAACATATCTAACAGAGCCATCCATACCAAAGAGTCATACTAACTTACCAAGCCAACTCATCAGACCAGCTGACCAGGCCAACAAACTAGTTGAGAAACATTCCTCAAAAGTAATCCCCTCATTTCATTCGTTCGTCATATTTAACTCCGTCGGTTTTAAACAACCTGAGTAAGGCATAATACTTTAAAGAGAGATATGGCCGTTCTACTGCATGCACTCACATAAATTTCATTTAAAGCAGGCTCTAAAACACCTCCAAAATAATAAATCTTTCAGATAAGGAGTAGGGACTCTATACGAAATTAAACATATATTAATACTAGCAAACCCGGCGAACTCCGTTTCGCCACCAGATGGCTTCGTTTTATGCAACATTTTGTTTGGTAATTAAAACATGAAGAAACATTTTTTTTATATTTGAAAAGGAAACATTTTATTTCATTTCACAACAGTAATGAATTGAACTTCTCTAAGTAAATGAAAGTGAATACAAAGTAAATACGTTTCATTGAAGTGCTCTTTGGTAAACCACATTTTTTGTTTTTTGGTCTGACGTTAACACAAACAAAGCGGATGGTTTCCCAACTCGTGAACACGCAACGTATAACTGCCCATGTGAAAAACAATGATTTTCTAAATTTATCCCGCAAACACTAAGCGATTGGCCTTGCGACTTGTTAATTGTCATTGCGAACGCAAGGCGAACTGGAAATTGCAATCGTTTGAAGTCAAACGGAAGATCAGTCGGAATCATTGGTATTCGAGGAATACATACATTTTCACCTGCGGACTTTCCGTTAATAATGGTTGCCTCAATCAAATTCGGCATAAGTCTTTTTACCGAAAGTCGAGTACCGTTGCAAAGTCGCGGTGGATTCAAATTACGCAATATCATAATAACTGTACCAACTTTGAGTTGCAAGTTATGTGGTGGAAATCCTGGTAACTCCAGAGAGTTCAAAAACTCCGTTGGATAATTTACTACATCATCGGGATCTCTTATGGAATCAACGGATTTGTATGTCACCAAATCGCCAGCAATTTTTGATTGAATGGTGAAATTCAGTGCGTGTACATCATTATTCTTTGCGGCAAGAATTGCTCGTTGACTTAACCAAGCATAATTCTGATAATTCTCACTAATGTTTGGGAAAACATTTTCAATAAGAGCTAATTGAGAGTCTACAAATCGGCAAAATTCGTTGGTAAGAGTAATTAATCCAGATGTCGCATCAACTGGGACTTTTCCATTTCCAACAGCTAACAATTGTTTGGAAAATTGTGCAGCACTTTGATCATTTTGAAGTTGAACTCTCATATTAGTGGTTAGCGATAATGTTTTTACGTTATTCCATAAAGGTGATGCCTTCAGGCAAGCATTCAATTCATCTGCAGGCGTTCCACGGGGAATTACTGGCAACGTCTGCCTGAAATCGCCTGCCAACAATATCATCAAGCCGCCAAAGATGTTGTTATTTCGCCGAAGATCCTTCAGTGTGAAGTTAAGTGCTTCAAGTGATTTCTTATGTGCCATTGTGCACTCATCCCAAACAATGAGCTTGCATTGCATCAACAATTTTCCCATTGCACTGGATCGGGAAATATTGCATGTTGGAATATCAATTGTGTTTAAATTGAGTGGCAACTTAAGCGCAGAATGTGCAGTACGACCGCCATCTAGAAGAGTCGCCGCAATTCCAGATGATGCTAACGCCAAAGCTATGTCACATCTTGATCGAATAGTGGCCAAAATAAATGAAATGACAAATGTTTTCCCTGTTCCTCCAGGTGCGTCCAGGAAGAATAGACCACCAGTATTATTGTCCACCGCTTGCATTAATGTTTCGTATACTTGTTTTTGCTGTTCATTCAGCAACGGCTCATTATTTCGAACGAATTCCTGCAATGAATCAACATTGTATTGCAGCTCTCGATTTAATTCTTGGTTGAATGCATCGTGCATCGATCGATTTGGCGCAATCATTCCTACTTCAATCAGTAGCTTGTTTGCAATAGTCAAGCATTGATCCTCAATCAGAATCAATCCTTCATTGTAGATTTCATCGGTTATTTGGATGTCAGGATTATTCGTTTGAATGCGCAAGCGATGCAAGATATCTTCACATATGTCGTCTTTGTATTTGTTCCATAACTGAATTGGTTGTGAAGGAAAACATGTGGTGATGATAATTGCGAACAGCGTTCGTATTTGGTACGCATTTGATGAAACAACTGAATCCGCAAGTGTTAAATCCCAATGAGAATCGTTCTCCAGCAAACCCAATAGTTGACATGCTTCTCGATATGTTTGGCATTGGTGGCCATTCACAGTTTTCAAATGCGCGAATGATTTTGGTCCACGTACATGTACCAACAGCAGTCGCAAATAAAAACATTCATCATTTCTAGGATGAACAGTATACATGCGACCTAGTGCATCAGTGGAAAACACCTGTGGCCAATCTGGAACTGGGGTTCCTTGTTTGCGACGTTGGAATTTCTTTGTTGATTGATTCCAAGTGTAATACTTGGGCATTTCAACGTACATCAGCGTCGCTGCGAATGGATCTGCTTCACATATTGCAAAGAAGCTAGTCAATGTTGTCGATGGTGGTCTCTCAGCTCGTTGTGCCGCATTAGCCTCAGTGAAGTAAACTCTTTGGCCATTTTCCAAATGCACTGCTAAATGTACAACTGTGGGATATCTTTCATGAATTTGAAATGACAATAATCGCCACAGTGCTTCATTAGTACTGACGTATCTGCCCATTTGGAAGTTGCTGATTTCGTCATTCGCATTTTCCGACGCAATACCAAACACAGCCATGTCGCTGCCTTTTGTGACGTACTTGCACAAATATTTGATTGATTTGGCCGAATGACAACTCTCAACGTTTGCATGTGTTTCGAAAATTCGTGATAGCAGCGGGCAATATGGTACAATGAATTCATTTCCGATCTCAATCTCTTGATTTTGAACTTTAACTTTGATAGTTCGACCATTATCTTCTTTTGAACGCCGACGATAAACTGGATATCCATCGTTCCCTGTGACTGTTTCAGCAACTAACGGTCGCGGATATCGTTTTGTGCACTTTCCATCAGCCATGCAAGGCGATAATGGATTTAATGCACCGCACGGTCCATGGACCATCTGTGTCGTCACAATGTCGTGTAGATGGGGATCAGTGACTGGATCAGGAATTTCAGCTGATATGATGTCATCCACTTCATTTGAATGTAATTTGTTCAGCAACCAAATTAGGATATGAGCATGCGGTAGTCCACGCTTCTGCCATTCCACCGAGTACATATAACAACGTGTGTCACCAAAAACTCGATACTTAGTAAGCACATCCATCATAACCTTGAGTTTTTGCTGAAATACTCTGGCGATTATGTCATGGCGATCTTGCGGTTTTTGGCCCGGTTCCAACTCACGTTCAATTTCCGTCCACTTCGGATTGCATGTGAACGTAATAAATAAATCCGGAGTTCCATAATTTCGCACGTACGTCATAGCGTCTTGAGCGTATTCGTGCATGTGGCGTGGGCTTCCGATATAAGATGATGGGAGAATCGTCAGACGTCCAATATTCTGAACATCACCATCTGAATGAATAGCATCACGCAAGTGTATATAGTCCTCAGATCGTAGCTTTGCCTGATTGAATCGGATGAACGCTAAACGTTCGGTCTCGACTTTNAATCGGTTCGTGCGTTCTGGAGTTATAGCGTCAGGAAGGAAAACCCGACTTATTTTTATATAGTAGATATACAAAGATATACTATAACACATTCTATCTTACTAATTATTTTGAACATTCCGTCTTTACATTTCTCAAATGTTTGCAGATCATGAATAGTAGCCAACAGTCTGATCTGATATAACCCCGATTCTTTATTTCAGCGATGATTGAATATATCTCAACAATGCATGAGAGATCCTCGTGTTTTTGCAGGTCAAACGAATATCTACGTAAATGAGCAAGTTCATTCGGGTCTTCAGGAAACATATAACGAACATTATTGACGCCTTCTGCCTTCGTCACGCCACTTGTCAAAGGAAACTCGTTGGTGAATTGTGTGGGAACATCGAGGGAATCATCATCCATCTCATCAGATTCTTCATCAGCACTGTCTTCATAGTCATTATCATCAATGATGTCTTCACGATCGTCTTCACCTCTTGTTTAATCCTCAATATTAAGTTAACTATTCTTTGTAAAGGTAGCACAGTCATCATCAGTATTAGGAGCCGACAACTATTTATTCTGAAGTTCGTCGATTTCACGCGAACGTCTTGCAAGTGTACATTCCACACATACTGACTCTACCAAACTTCATAGGTCTCCCATTCCGCCATTAGCATTAACTGCTCCACCATAATCGTATGTGCAATCAGTACCTATAGATGCAGCACCCCCTGCATAGCTTGTTGGTTCTCAAAAGACGAATTCTTGCAGTTCTTGATGTTGTTCTTCAATATATGACGATGCATAAACTGCATGTGCCCATTGTCGTAATACATCATCGCGCGAAAAGGACTCTTCGTACAGGTGGTTCTCTCATGTCGCCGAGCATGACAGCTTTTGCGGAAGATCTTTTCACAGTAGAAACACCGTTTCCATGTAATTTACCAGCAGTAGGATAAGGTACATCCATAAAAGTAAGCTCTACAGTAGACTTTGTACCATCATTGTCTTACATAATGTTCATGAAAAAAAACTGAAATCCTTTCCACAGTGGCAACATTTGTATATACTTGGCCTAGCTATTGCCTTATGGTTATATATAAACTTACTAACACATTTTATGAATGACNGCAACATTTGTATATACTTGGCCTAGCTATTGCCTTATGGTTATATATAAACTTACTAACACATTTTATGAATGATATTTAAGATTTTTTATGCCTAGATTCAACCAGACATTTTATCTAGTTCCTTGATCACATTACCATGCAGTTATATCTTCAAAAGTTTCTTCCAAGCAAGTTCTTCGCTCATCTTTAAATCATGGTCACACTTAAAGCNCAGTAGAAACACCGTTTCCATGTAATTTACCAGCAGTAGGATAAGGTACATCCATAAAAGTAAGCTCTACAGTAGACTTTGTACCATCATTGTCTTACATAATGTTCATGAAAAAAAACTGAAATCCTTTCCACAGTGGCAACATTTGTATATACTTGGCCTAGCTATTGCCTTATGGTTATATATAAACTTACTAACACATTTTATGAATGATATTTAAGATTTTTTATGCCTAGATTCAACCAGACATTTTATCTAGTTCCTTGATCACATTACCATGCAGTTATATCTTCAAAAGTTTCTTCCAAGCAAGTTCTTCGCTCCTCTTTAAATCATGGTCACACTTAAACCAGACAACTGACTCCTGCCGGACAAGCCTTCACAAGCCTGACCCATAAATTACCCCTAATGACTTAAAATTACCCCGAAATGAGCCCTAAAAGGCACCTAAATTACCCCTAAGAAGGACCCTATATGACCCGTAATGACCCCTAAATTATCCCTAAATAACTCCTTAAAAGACCCCTGAATGACCCAATGACCCATTAAAACACCTAAATGATCCCCTAATAACCCCTTATAACCCCTAAATGACCTCTAAATTACCTCTAAAAGACCACTTAATGACACCTAGTAACCTCTGAAGACCCAGAAATGACCCCTGATGACCCAGAAATGATCTATGATGACCCAGAAATGACCTCTGATGACCCAGAAATGACCTGTAATGACCTGTAATGACCTCTAATTGTGGAGCATGTGGAGTGATTGTGCAGCTTTTGGATCGATTGGGGAAGAATCTGGAACAATTGTGGAGCGATTGTGGAGCACATGGAGCGATTGTGGAGAGATTGTGGAGCACGTGAAGCGATTGTGCAGCGATTGTGGAGCATTTGGAGCGATTGTGGTGCATGTGGTGCTGATTGCGATGCTGATTGTGGTGCGTGTGGTGCATGTGGTGCTTATTGTGGTGGGTGTGATGCATGTAGTACTGATTGTGATGCTGATTGTGGTGTGTGTGGGGTCACCCTTGTGGAGGGTTGTCAGGCAGGAGTAAGTTGTCTGCTTAAGTGTAACCATGATTTAAAGCTGGATTTAAAGATGGACTGTTGAAAATAATTAGTAAGGTAAAATGTATCTAGTAAATATATAAATAAATTTTTTGTATATAGTAATGTGTGTTTAATTTCTTATACATTCCATTCTGCTTCGCTGAAAGACTTATTAATTTTGTGGTGTTTTAGAAACTGTTTTAAATCTAATTTATGTAAGTGCATACAGTAGGAGGGATATAGTTCTATTTACAGTATTATGCCGTACTCAAGTTGTTTAAAATCGACTGAGTTCTTTATGGCAAACGAATGAAATGAGGGGGTTATTTTTGAGGAATGTTTCTCAATTAGTTTGTTGGCCTGGTCAGATGGTCTGGTGAGTTGGCTTGGTAAGATAGTATGACCCTTTGGTATGGACGGCTCTGTAAGAAATGTTTTGCGAAGATTCTGCGAAGATTTCCTGCGAAGAGGTTAGCTATGAGACTCTTATTAGGAGACTTTTTTCTAGATTTTCCATGATCATTATTTGATTGTATAGGTGGGTGGTATGGCAGGTTGGTCTTGTCGGCTGGTCTAGACAGTTTTGCAGGAACTGGTCTCGTCAGGGGTTAGTCTTGTATGGAGTCGTTCTTGTATACAGTCAATCGTTAATTATTAATGTTAGTCGGTATGGTGCCTTGATGTGACCAGCTAGTAATTGACAATTGTATGGACTGTGATTTTTCTCGATTTCGAGTTCAATGTCAATGGGGTAAGGTCAAGGCCGACAACCAACATGGTGGCCAAATCGACAGCACCTCTGGCGACTAAATCGATAATAAATATACTAGCGTCACCTAGGTGTTGAAAATTTAAACAAATTACAAATGGAGAAACTAATATGGCGGGTGCAATGCATTCGACAGAATGAGCTAATGGTGAGGGGTTACGGGAGGGGAATGTTAATACAATGTGATTGATTGGAGGAGTTTCAGTCGTCTTCTGGACGTGGTGCTGTGGGAGACCTCTGGAATGTTAACTTCTAAAAATAATTTAAAAACAATTAAAAAACCGCTTCTTAAGACCTTTTTAATTTTTTTTATAAATTATTTGGCAATTTTTGGGATTTTTAACGTACTTTTGTGTTCAAGGTCAAAAATCACCGGGTTAAGGCCAAAGGTCAAGGTCATTTGGATCCAATATGACGGCAGTAGTCAGCTGTGTAATATTCTGACTGACTTTTATGAATTTATAAAAAATTTACATTTTTTTCTCGAGGTTTTGGTTTTCAATGTCATCCAGTATCACAGTTGTAAGGTAAACGTCAAGTTCACCTGTGTCCAAAATGGGGGTTGGGTGACGTTATAACAAGGCAGCTGGTCAGTTCCAGTCCTTCGTCCCCTCTTAGGCAATACTTTAAATACTTTAAATGTTTTAAAATTTTTAAATAAATTAAAATAAACTGTTTTATGTTATTAAAATCTTTTTTTGCAGTTTTAAATTTGTTTGGTAATTTTCAAAAGAATTGTGCGAACTTTTGGGTTTTAGGTCACCCAAGGTCATTGGGTCAAGGTCATCGACATACAAAATAGCTGTCAGGTGATGTTGCAATACAGAAGCCGGTTGGTTCCAGCTCCCAGTCCCCTCTCAGCACAAACAATCAAAATTTTAATTTGACAATTTTGTAAATACATTTTTCATAATTTTTAATAATTTTCAAAAAAGTTTTTTTATAAAATTTTTGGGATTATTTAGAATTTTTTTTGTGTTTGCAAGGTTAAAGGTTATCAGGTCAAGGTGAACAGTCAAGGTCACCAACATACAACGTGGCAGAAAAAGATGGCTGACAGAAGCAAGATGGCTGATGGTCAGGTCTGACTCCAGACCCTGGACCCTGTGTATCATTTTGACATTCCCTATGCCTATAAAACCAATATGGCCACTGGTGCTCTGCTCTTGAAAACTGTCCCCCAAAATCCGTTCTATGGATCGAATATTGCCTTTCGGGGGATCGTTTTTGCAGCTGGGGGATGAGTGCTTTTTAAGGGAAAAGAGTGAAATTTTAAGGGCAAAAGGGAAATTTTGAGGGAGAACAGTTGATTTTTAGGGGTAAAGGGGAAATTTTTAGGGAACAATGGCTGCCAGGGATCAGGAATGACAGAGCATGAGCAGGTACGAGCTCAATCCCGGATCCCGAAGGCCCAGACTTCCCACAATCATTCTACTGGCTTGGCTGCCAAAATTAAACACAGTTTATTTACTCTGGACATTATAACATTTTACTGACAAGTTTATATATATCTTAGATATATGCAAGTAACAATTTACTTCGACTAAAAAAAGGATAATGATTCTGAAAATATATTCTTTACATGTATTTCACTAAAAATAGCAATAAAACTCGTAGGTATATCTAGGTATTTAGTCATTTTTACTTTCCAAACTCTGTTGAAATTAAATTGAATTATATCACATTAAAGTAGCTTTAAATCAAATTAATTTATAAAAAAAAGTATAATTCATAACAGTTTATCAATTACCTAGGAATGGCCTAAAAATTTATTTTTTCGTCAAGTGAAATTTGTTGTGGCCACAACATTACCGTATGGCCACCGTTCTTGACAGAAAGGTAGTGTGTTACTAGCTCAACTGAATTTTTTTAACCTTGTTTCCGTTCTCTTAAGACATAGGTCTTTAAGGTTTTTTCTTTTGATTGCAATTTTATTTTTAATTTGGAATACTTTGATAGGCTATGAGACATATGTTTATACAGCCAAAATGTTTGTCAATCTGTCGCGAACTGTTTCGGTTAATATAAAATAAAAACGTTTGGCGTCCGGTATTAGAACGTACACTGAAGAGCCAAACAAACTGATATAGGCGTGAGTATGCAAATAACAGAGGTATGGAACCAATCAGAATAATGCGATGCGGTCGGCAGCTAGATCGGTAACTGCTGCTGCAATGGCAGGTTATCAAGATTTAAGTGAGTTTGAACGTGGTGTTATAGTCGGCGCACGAGAGATGGGACATAGCATCTCCGAGGTAGCGATAACATTTGGATGTTCACGTACGGCCATTTCACGTGTGTACCGTGAATATCGGCAATCCAGTTAAACATCA
>NQII01001335.1:504553-519212 GCA_002778355.1 Clitarchus hookeri
GGGGCCCTACACGATATTAGGCAGGTGTACCAGTTATTTTTAGCTCTTCAGTGTAGATCATCTGCACTCGAGCGCTACGCCATAATAACCTGAGCTGTAGTGACTTTATCTAGTTGGAATATTTTATAATATATACAGTTCAAACACTAGGCAACGTGTACAATTAAATATTTCAAGTTTTCAACTATACTTCTTAGTTTCCTGTTGGACTCGTTTTATTATCATGTTTATACCTTTATTAAGCATCAATGAACTAACAAACACTGTCACAAAAAAAATGCAAAATGCCGTATTTTAGAATGAAGGCATTCAAATGAGTGGTCAAACAAATAAATATACTGTTGATTCAACAAGATATTTTGTCGACAGTCTAATTTTTTTAGCCCAACCCAGAGGTTTGGTTTATTCAAACGTGTATTTTGTTAAATGAACAACGTAATTTTTTCTTCCCTTCAAGTTTTGTTTACTCAAGAAAATATTTTGTTGGGGCAACTAAATATATTTTATCAAACTTATTTTGGCCTTTCTATTAGTGTACCGCCCTACTCAACTTGCTAGCCGAAAAACACAAAGAGTAGTGAGTAAATATGACAATTGTTTAATGGATATATTTTAATACAAATACGCAGTAAAGTCAATATACTTAGTGCAACCTCGTGATGCGTGGCTACCCAATCTCTGCGCGCCAGTCAGCACACGAAATAATTAACCGCGGTAGAATATCTTTTAGATAATATTACTTAATATGTAATAATGCTGTTTGTGAAACACCTTTTCTATAGTCAAGCATTTATTACCCATTGTACGCGGGTTTGTAAATTGCAAAGTACACATCGGAAATTACCTAAATATGTATAAAATAATCCAGAATTCCCTCATTTTAAAAAGGAGAGTATTTGGTGCTTCCAGTTAATATACCAAATTGTCAAAGTTGTGAAAAGTTCAGCACTCAGCAAATCTACAAAAAATTTTATATGTGATCACTTAATTTGACGAGAACAGAACAGTTACACAAGTTCGTCCATTTTACAATGACGTTCCCGTACACTTAGCCTCAATGTCTCACCAAATGTAAAGCACCATTTTTCTTACAATTACTAGGCTAGATTTAATTTGCCGCAAGTGCGAAACAAAAATTTGTCACTTGACTGAATGAAATATTTTTATTGCCCAGTTTACACAACCGTCAGCCATTACTACTTCACATGTCCATCCTAAGAAAACTTAGCAAAGTGGGGAAAAGATGAAAAAAACTTAAGCAAACACGATGAACGTGTAAAAGTAGCAATCGACTGTACTAATTTCCAGTCATACTGTCGAATAAGGCCTTCAATTATGATGTTTACCTAAAACAAAGTTGGTTACACAATTTCAAACACTTAAAAAAAAATTCGCCAGTAAAGATTTCTCCTCCAAAAGTATTTCCATTTTGATTTTAGTTTATTATCATAAGTGTGCAACGGATAGCCTCCGAAGCATGAGACAGGCGAAATACATCCTTCCTTCCCTTCATTTATTTTCTTCAAACAATTTTACCCTTTTTAAATTTTACAAATTTTACTTCAAGTAGAGAAAAACAACCGTCAGGAGGCGATGAACAACACCTCTAAGTAGGTGTGATATATGAAGGAAAACCCCAAGAATTTTCGTTTTTTCAAAAACTTTATATAATTAAGTGATTCTACAGAAACTGTTGTCTATAACCAACATGGTTATACATATGTATAAATTCTGCAAAAATCTTTGAAATTTGTTTTTAAATATGATCTCAAACCCCACTAAAAATAGTTAAAATGCACAAGTACATATTTTTTAATTTTTCTCCCTTCTTATGTTACCCCTCCCCATAGCTATTTCAAACAGAAGAAAAATCCCCTAAATGTCTGTCCCCAAAGCCAGGTTCTCTCCGTCTTCCACAAACACCGAACATGTATATTTATACAGAATTCCTGGATTCTAGAAGAACTTTTTCCTTCGATATTTTCTTAGTGGTCCGTTCAAACCGCCGTCGTGTCTGGTGGCCGAAATGTCGTCTGCTAGAGCGGGCGAAGGAGGGATATGAGAGGAGGGCAATCGTCGCGCCACATGCCACCCGCTCGTATAAGTTCTTGGGTGACCCGCTCTCCAGCTAGACGCGACCCTTGCTGCTCCGATGAGGGCCACATTTCGTCACCAGGTATGGTAATTTGGGCTATCAGTCTTGATGGTTGAAACTTTTGTACCGGTAAATGTGACAACCAATTACAAGTGCTTGATGATGTTTCCTTACCATTTGATACATTACAATTATGATTGTCAAGAACGTAGGAATATTTGTACCTAGTGACAAAACTGAACCAATTATAAAATAAATTAAATAACTATAATTATTGAACTTTATTGAACTCTCCCAACAGCATTTAGGAATGAGAAATTCTCGTTGTAATTAGTTATCTCTACAAACACATTTCTTTCCAATGTTTAATTCGCCATTTTTTTAGTTAAATTGTTTTAGGGGCTGATCTCCGTACGTGTACGCGATTCTAATCCCATAAGCCTGTAAAACATCAAACAAATTAATAAAACAGGTTCGTACAAGTTGCGTTTAATGGAAACTGAAAACATCAATCTTTTTCAAACTTATACAGCTGCTCAAATGATATNACATCAATCTTTTTCAAACTTATACAGCTGCTCAAATGATATTTAAACGAGTACGTAACCAACCTAAACTTTTTTTTCTTTCAAAAAACTACGTTGGAAGCAATTTAAGGATGAAATATGACTGCATACCAGAGGCTTTACAAGAAAGTGCAGAACACGGCTCGACAGATTACTGCAGTGCCAGTTCCTAAAAAAAAAAAAAAAAAAAAAAATCCCTGCGCTCCTGGCGGCCGTCAGCTGAACTCCTCACCTCCCCAATACTAACGCGCCCCTGCTGGCGACGAGTGAACCAACTCACATGAACAAAATGGCCGCGCCGATACCAGCACTCCTAGCCGCCAACTGTAGAACGTCACACACACTGGTGACGGGCGCGGGCATTAAAGATGGAGGACGTAAATAGACACTGTACTGTACACTGTTCATTACTGACCTGCTATGCCAATATAACGCCGAGTTGAAACTAGTTTCCCGATTAAAATGCTCTTTCCTTCGTAGAATAATATACAATCCACCCTGTTCATACGAGTAATTTACACTGATTTTTGATGGCGTAATATTACGTTGCAGAGAACCTTAGGAAAACTGCTGGCGAAGTAATATTTCTTTGCCATCTTCAAAGAATACGAAAGTCGTAATGTTATGGCAAACTCCATACAACTCAGTTAAATTCAGGCGTCGTAATATTACGTCGGCATCGGCAGCACTCTATAAAGTGTTAATTATTCTGCGAGTTCTGCTCCTTCCTGATGAAGTGCGAGTGAAAGCCAGAGGTCTGCAACGCGCAGCCACAACCCCTCCCACCCGAGGGACAAAAGGCTCCAGGAAGACACGCCCCTCCGGAGGTTGGCGCACCCGGATTACAGCCATTACCGGAAGAAAGCCTTTCAGAAAACGCCTGCAGGACGCCGGGGAGGGTGGGCGAGCACTTGGCGTTAAAAGGCGGACTACGTGGCAACGCGGACTCGGGCATTCCCAGCCAATGCCGCGACTCGCCAGCCACGAACTTATACTGGTACAGAGGGAAAGCTGAACTTCCCGTCCCTCTTTCACATAACAAAATCCATTATCACTTCGTATTAGGATGGAACTGAGGACACGTCAGTTCAAATGTGCAGAAGTTATCTGGTCGCTTTTGCCTTACGCCTTCGTGGTACGTGCATGCATATCCCAGTAGAAAGTCAAACCGTACATAACGAAGCTATGTAACAATACGTTCCTGTGGGATGGGGATACAAAACTCTAGGATCCAGATTTACCAGAGAAATCGGTATTAGGAGAGCCCATTTTACGTCATACATGCTAACCACATGTAAGCCCCAACACACACACAACATGCATGTTATGTATGTGTGTGTGTGTGTATGTATGTATGTATGTATGTATGCATGCATGCATGCATGCATGTTGCGCACCGCTCGGGATCACACCTAGCCTTCAGGCCGCCCGAGGTGTATCATTCTTCGGTGTCTTGAACTTTCTCTTCTTCAACCGATGCTTCAGTTACAACACACATACTGGACGCGATGTCGGACGAACATCTGACACACTGTCGTGTGCAACGTGCACTGAACGCGCCTCGGGTGTATCTCTTTGGTGTGCCTGCCCTTTGCAATGCAATATTTCCCCGCTTGGTATGCCCTCCGCATTGCACGCCTTGGTGCTCGCACCTCGAGCGGTCCGCCAACTGAAGGAAACTTCTGATAGGGACAACCCGTGCTGCTCTTTCCTTTCAATGACACTAGTGGGTTTTCCCGACAAAGTGGACTAATGTTCCAACTTCCATCTCGACCATTTCCGTACAACTGGATTTATTCACAGTGATACCCTGGCTTGGGCCCCGACGGTTTCACAGTAAAGGAGTCGACCAGCCTGCCGCCAAGCCAACACCATCCAAATTGCCGGCGGTTCAAGTTCAGCCTGGGAGGCGGATACTACTCCAGGTAAATCAGGCGTGGGGACAGCTCAGTAAGTTTCCCACGTTTGTTAACCTCGGTACTTCGAGGCTATCCGGCGGTACCACTAGGAGGTAGGGAGTTCCCTAAAGCTAGGAAAAGGTATTGAGACACATCACCAGCCCATTAGCGTGATCTCCGATACTAGAGCTGTCAATAGGATCGACACACCTCTGACTAGTTGCCTCCCCCACCCCTTCCACTACCGCCGGCAGACCAAACAGCTGCGAAGAGAGCAAACAGAGGGAGCAAGTTGCCGTTCCGGTCAGCCAGCCTCGCATCGCGCATCGCCAACACAGGACAGGCTGCACAGAAAGCGACTTCACTTAGTCGATCATGCATCATGAAAGGTCTAAAGACTACAAAACGCTGTTCACGGGCCCGCCTACTTTGAGCTGTTTTGCGCGTTTGAAGGCGAGGTGCGCGGGTGCCATAAGGGCTATACTGTTACGCACATCAAGCAAGCCATCNCTAGGCAACTAGTTTCGAGGAGTCTTCGTTCAAGAGCTATACTATTTCTTCAACGGGCGTAGGTCTGTATTAAATTCAATTTTTTTTTAAATTCAGTTTGTCTTTGGCGTTAATTTAAAACTATTTATTTATCCATTATTTTATTTAAATTTGAAATTTTTCTTGTATACACACAACGTTAACTTGATAACACCGTCAACTGGTTGCGATAGATTATTCAAGAAGAAACCAAAAGGAAATAATGCATGTGTATTTCGGTAGATATTGATACGTGAGTGTGGCACGTTACATCGAATTTATAGTTTAAACACGAATATATTGTAATTATTAAATATAATATTTCAAGTAGAACATCTAATGTTTGAATAACGTATTAGGCCTACCGGAAAAAAAAAAGAAACCACTGTAGATAATTTTATTGTACTAAAATCATATAATGAAAATTACTTGGCTTGCGGCCCTTATTTGAAGTAGAAGTACGAACACGTACGCACAATTTGGTCTTAAACGACTGCTAACGAGCTTGCCAAACAGGTGCAAAAAATGTGGCCATATTCTTTTACGTTAAAGGCATCGTACATGTTTTCCGGAACATGTCCGGCTCTCCGCACCTCCTCCCCTCCTGTACCAGATCCACCAATGTATCACAGGAGACAACTTACAGAGCCTAATTTCTTTGGACAGTCCGGTATCACTACCTTGAGTCATCTAGAAAAAAATGTCCCTCCACTTGACTGCCCAACAGTCAAGCTTCATATGTCTGAACGACTTCCAAAAGGCATCGTACTAAAATAAATCACACGCGGCTTGGAAGGTGGCAGGTGGTAGGTATACCTCATTATACTCAAGGTAATACAGTAATGAACAACTTGCGCAGCCTAGGGACAAACATGCGCCGATTGCTCATGGCTGCGAATGCAAGTATGAACGTCAGCTCGCTGCACTTTCGTCCCGTCCCCATACCACCCGAAGAAGGGACGGGTTACTGCGCAACATTGGCTCAGTAACTCTCCAATGTAATATCTGCGCTGCAATAGGGCAGCGGTGGCGTAGTGGCCAGAGCGCTAGTTTCCCATCACGGCGATCCGGGCTCGATCCCCGGCAGATTCACTCCCGGACCCTCGCATGTGGGAATCGTGCTGGACTATGCCGCTTGACAGCGGGCTTTCTCAGGGTATTTCCGTGTCCCCCGTCCTAGCATGAAGGTCACCTACGGACCCCAGCTGGAAAGACCGTCACTCGGAGGGTGTTGCCTTGCTCTGGGTGCTCTCCCCACACGCCATTATTATTATTATTATGCGTTGCAAAGCAGGCGACATCCTTATTACAAATATAACGCGTGTCGTCCACTCGCAAACATTTTTATATCATGTTAATACAAGCAAACATAGGCATTCCACGGTAAACGCGACCCTTTAGAAGCCCTACTGAAGATCGACTTGTACACACTACATGTAACATTCTCATTGTCGTGGGCCTAATCAGTTTGTTCAGGCGCACGCTCATCTTGAGAAAGAGGGAAACTATTATCACTGAGAGAAAGGTTTGGTTGAGCCAACCAAACGTGTGTTTGTACATGAAGAAACAAAGATATAGTTGCTTTAACGAAATATTTTGTTGAGTAAACCAAATACGAAATCCAATGAAACTGATTTTATTCAGCTAACAAAATATGTACTTGAACCAAACAAACCATGTTTTCGATCCAATAAAATCTGCCTGACAACAAAATATTTGGTTGAATCAACCGTATAAATTTTTTTTGGTCATGTACAAACAAATATTTGGTTGGCTCAACCAAACCTATGTCTGAGTAATACAAAAAATTTTTTTTTCATATTTTTTTTATTTTTACACCTATATCCATAAAAAAAACTGTGCAAAATAAATTACTACACTATTCACACATGTCTACCTTACACATTTGGAAGCGCTGGATAGGTCGCTAGCGAAATCATTAAGTATTTGTTGGACTGGACTACCAAATAGAGCGATTGACCTGATACACGTGGTATTCTCGTGGACTGGGTGGGGGTCGGGCCTAAACATTTTTTTGGATGTTATAGATAAAATATCTTTCGTTAATTTTGATTAAAAAATTTTTTCGCATATATTAATGTGTACAAAATGCTCAAGTCTTCCTCTCAAGCACGACTGGAACTCGACGGATAGGTAACGTCCTAGTTTCCATTGCAGTCTATACTGGTGCGCGTGCGTGATATTGCGGAAGTGTTGCCACAACTGATTAGGGAAAAATAAATTATTTGTAATGTTTAATTGCTAAACGAGCGTGACGGACAGCTGCAGTGCAGTAATATGGAGGACAATATTTTCTTTTCTTGACTATTCACCCGTGTTTTTTTTTCTTACCATGTAATTTCCTTTCCGTCACGCTGGAGTCACAATATCACGACGAACACCGCGCGAGAGTCCCAACATACAAAAAAAATTGTTACAGCCAATAGGATTTAAGGTCGGCGCGACAAAAATCGCACCACCAAAAGCACGAGAAGGGAAGGTTCTATTCCTATATTTAGTCGTGCCGGGCTTTGTCGGGTTGTGCAAAGAATGAAGATCGTTCGCTTGCTCCTAAAACGTCGTAACTCCGTTTGGGGAAATGGTACAGGAAAGCAAAATAGCTCGATGGGGGAAATATATGACGTTTCCCTGCTTAAAAATTATATCAACCTAGAGTAGACAGCGATGCGTTGCGACGAACTATACTTAGTGTTTCACAATCGAGCGATGATATGCCCGCGACGAACGCCATCTGAAATGGTGCTATATATTTGAGACAGGGATATTTCGATTTTAGAACTCAGGAATGTGACAAAACACATACAAAAAACATTGTCGCGGTCACACTCGTATGTTTCGCGTGTAATAGGTAAACAAGGCATAAACGCGCGTGTCATCTTCAAAATGTAAACGAACAACTGCTATTCTTATTCTCCATGTACGCAAATACCTCTTCTTCTTCTCCATCGCAGGCTATCGCCGACAATCGCAACGCGAGAATGTCGCGCAACGCACTCGTCACCGACGCACTGCGACGGACTGCTGCTTGGTGTTGGGGGTTTTGGATATTTTCCCCCTATTTATATGTACTTACCGGTTTTTCTTTTTTTCCAGTTCATTGGCTTGCTTACCTGTCCGGCTCTGTGCAAGAACGATGTTTATTCGTTGGTACACATGGGGCTGTATTTTTATTGTTCCTTTGTGGCACTCGCACCTTTATAAAGTTTTTCATGTTTAATAAAGAAAATATAAATTCAAATCAATCAATCTGCTGCTTCATCCTGATTAGTTACAGCTCATCGCAACGCATCGTTGTGTTGTGGAACCAGCTCAAGGCGTTTTATCAGCACATGTACAACGAAAATAAAGCAAAGTTACACTTTGAAACGAACGGAAGGGTAGAAACGCGATTTTACGATGTTAGCCGACGAAATACGATGTTACCAGACAAAATGTTGTGTATGTTTTCGTACTGTAGTATATAGTGAACAAACGATCTTGGCACCAAAATTACGCTTCGGGTTGTATTGAAATGTATTTATTATATGTAATCAAATATTGTGGAAAGAAAAACATAGAATAATTCACTTTATCGAGAGTTTAATGCCAAAAATATTGGATATATTATGAGTGACTTGCGTTTTAGTATATCAACAGCAAACTACAACACTTGTCAGACAGATAACGTCTGAGTATTTTGAACACTGTTAAAAATACACTGGCGAACAATTATAACAGCGCACACAGGAGAATGCATCGGGTGGTACTGAAACCTTATAGAGGTCGTGATACAGATGAGTAACACACATGATCACAAAAACAGAGCAGCAGGACAATAACACATGGATCTGTGTTACGTCACCGTCACGCCATCTTCAATAACGCGTCGCACTGCGATACACGCTGCAACTCGGTCTTGCGCGGAGTCCAGCGATCGCTGGATATTGTCCTGAGGTAGGCGGGCCCGTAACTGTCGGACGGCGTGTTCCAAATCACGGATGTTGCGGCACGGCGGCAGCTGGCGTTTCACCCGGTCCTGGTCGTGCTCGATTGGTGACTTGCAGAGGGAGCCGGCAGGCTATGGTTAGTTTTCCGACATGACGGGAAGCGACGTCTTTGGCGTCTCCCTGGCATTCTTCTCCACTTTGCACGCGTGCTTGGTGTCGTCTGCTGGCGTTGATGCGGCTGCGACCACACGCAGGTGTCTACGACCGCCGGTTGGTGCTTGCAGTGACACTGCAGGGTGTGCGGTCAAATGGGAATGCACCAACATGGGATCATGCACATGCCGTCCCATACACTCGCTATTTACATCGTTTCATGGTAGCCGCATGGTTTCTTCGTGGCGCGCTGTTCTAATCGTTAAGCAGTCGTGTTATTGTGACTGCAGCATTGCAGTCTCCAAAGTCACCGATACGCATATGCTTCTTTTCTGAGCTGAAATTTTAAGGCTAGGAACTGTGCGCACGGATAACAGTAGTTTAGTCTCAGAACTCAGTAACCATAAGTTCATTGCAGTTAATAAACATGTTATGTAATGAAACGAGTACATCATTTTGGGTCGTGTGCAAAGGGTTGCTGCTCCTACAATGGAATGATTCATGAGGCGGCCTCGTGCTCTCCAACCCAACCCAAGCCACAAGAGTGTAAGGGCTATTCTTACAACCCGGATATTAATCCGACTGCAACGCACGGGCGGGCAGAGACTCGCCATGCACGTACCGTCCGCAGCGGCTAAGGGGGAGAACACATCGTACACAATGGACGCGCGCCGCGGCAGATGCTGTTGGCGTCATGAGGGGGCCCGGGGTCCCCCCGACCCTAAGCCCGTAATGAACTTGACTGGGGCCAGTTGATCCGAGCTCGCGTGCCCTACGAGCAGGCCAATTACGCTGGTCCCCCTCCGCTGTGCGACGACGGAACATTAGGCTGGCCCGTGCGTCTGTTATCCCTGCGGTAATATCGAGTTACCAGCGAAACTGTTCGATGAGCGGAATCTTTCGGGTTCGTGTTACGACGGGCATGTGTTCCGCGGTTAATGACTAGCGCTTTGCTTCACCCAACCCCCTTCTAAATAAAACCCCACCACGTCGAAAACGGCGACGAGTTTGCGTCTTTATTAAGGACTAGTGAACCGGCCCGGCTTCTCCCGGGTACAATGGAGTTATACAGTGCTACACTAATAAATAAATTGGGAAAGGACAATTAATTTATGTGAAAACAGAATTATAAAATTTTACTCTGTTGGCCTTGGTTTTTAACTGATTACGGCAACCCAAAAGGAAGGGAATATTTTTTACCCTGTAGCCAAGAAGTAGGGTATTGTTTTTGGAGTGTGTCTGTGCAACTATCGCGTAATAACCACATTTCCGCTTTCCAGCGTCGATATATGAAAATCTAAACGTGAGTTTCATGAAGTTGTAGTTTTAGAAATAAGCGTACCTAGGTACTACTTTTTGCGCTTGGCTAAGGGATCTTAATCAATCACCAAAGTTAAGCTACGTTCCCAGCGGCACACATTTGGATGGATTACCGTTTAGTGGCATAACATCTGAGCGCTTCCGGGCTTCGGAGAGCACGATAAATATTCGGCCCGGCTGTTATCGATTGATAGCAGTCGTTAAGCCATTTCAGAGGTCCTTGGGTGGCCTGATAAACTCCGACACCAGAGGAAGAAAATGTTTCGGTCACGTTCCAGCCGTAGCAGAATAATATCTTGTTCTTATTCCACAGGAACCGTACAATTTTCCGGGATAGAAAGTATCCTTTGTCCTATTCCAGGAACTAAAGTACCTACATACCAAATTTCATCAAAATCCGTTTAGCCGTTATGGCGCTGAGTTTGGTCACGTTCCCAGTCGTTGCAGAATTACGTTTTGTTGTTATTCTACAGGAACCGTACAATTTTCCGGGATAAAAAGTGTCCTATGTCCTATTCCAGAATCTAAATTAACTACATGCCAAATTTCATCAAAATATGTTCAACTGTTATGGAGCTGAGTGGTAACAAACACACACACAGACTTTCGCATTTATAATATTAGTAGGATAAATAAAATATTTCAATTAAAGCTAAAATATTAATTGAAATTTATTTTCCGAAAAAAAGTTACCTGTTTATTAACAGACGTATAAAACGCTAGTAAAACATTACGTATTTTGGAAAAAACCAGACATGTCATAAAGGTATTGGTTTTTCAAAGGTTTTATTTTAAAAATATGTGAAGATTCCTCGGACAGACTATAGGAGGCGAGCACGTCCATCGCACGGCCAACGATGTTACAAGTTGAAACGACAGCCTCTTCAACATGAGGTTACTCTCAAAATAACTCTATCAAAAAAATGTTCAAGTCCAGTGAATTTTAACACTGCGGTAGATACAACATAAAGCTGAATTTCTTGAGCACAAAACGAGAAAATGCTTAAAGTTAGTTTGAATATCTGATGCACTGCACCGCTGCACCAAGCCTGGAAAATGCACAGCAATGTATAATGAGTCGGAGGCTGTGTTTAGGTGTGATATACACGAACATGCCGTAAAACGTCTCGTAAAAGGGCAGCCACAGACAGTCGTATAAACCACAAGCTGTGTGGAGCTACTGCGAATGAAAGGGACTCTGTCTCTTAAGCAAAACCTAAAACTGTCATACAAGTTTTACTTAACATTTAAACTTTTCAGAATGATAAAAATATTTTTTTTCCAAATTATTGCTTAGGATGATATTTACGTGAGTGAATCTATTGCGATTGTTGTACTATATTTCTAGGAATTAAACAATAAATGCAATAATTAACTTATGAGCAGCTAATTTCAGGTACTACATCTATATCATTCGTAGTTGCAGTGACATTTCCCAAATGTTGATTTAAAAGATACTCAGTTTACCGCGAACAGCCCATAATATACACTTTGTTGCAATAAATAATGTGTGAATTATGGTCGATCATTATAACATGAAACGTATATCACCTTAATGTTTCCGTACAGTAAGACACTTACAGAGTGTTTAATTTTATAATTGTACTTAACTTGATTCACTTTAAAAACCAAGAAAATTATTCGCGTTATTGAAGAAAAATGTACACTCTAAATCGTGACTGTCGTCTATAAACTGGACACTACATCGGAAGTGGATTCAATGATCTATGCTGTATACAGTAGAAAACATCGTCAATTAAGAAAAGTTCCTCGAGTATGGTAGACTTAATTCGTTGTCGAGACCAGATCCCTCTGTCTTGCAGAAAACTACCGCCAATAACGGCAATGAGAAACACGTTTTTATTGGTTCTGACATATGACTGTGCGATGTACAGATGCACGTGCGGTTCCAAGAAAAAAAATATGTTCGTTGCAACCGTAGAGAAAAAGAAAGGCGGAAATGTAAAGTGCACGCCCGAGTTGCGCAGCAGCCACTCCGTGTCCCAGCACTACACTGCTTTTATGCCACTACGACTGTCAAAAACGGAGGTGATAGGATTTGAGGTTATAACTTTTTTTTGTCTGTATTCTTCCTCTAACCGATTTTCAATGCAATGAAATTAAATTCAATTTAGTAAAAGTATTACATTAATGTAAACAACATGTTTTTTTGGAAATTATTATAAAAACAAACACGTTCAACAGTATTGACCGTGTGACTTTGACAGTTGCATTGGTGTGGGGTAGGTCAGTGTTGGGTACATGCGCGGAAGCCGATAGTCGGTCTACCTCATCTTTAGTCTATGGTTGCAAAGTGATACGAACTAGCTTTTAAGCCATTCGTACGTGAAAGTTGCTAGGGGCGTAGCTCAAATAATGACTCATGATTCGGTAGAGCACAACAGTATAAGATGAGTTTTATTAACATTAGAATTATACAGTAGCTAATTAAATTACTATTGATCGGGGGAGCTTTACATTAAATTGAAGATTATTCATTATTAAGTTTAATTCACGCCATTTTATTTAAACCTAACTGGAAAGTCATTACCTTGTGGTAGCCGGAGGCTGATTCTGAGAGACGGTTAACGCCGGCCGGACACTCCCATCTTCCTGGTCTGTTTCGCTGGTCAGGTCGTCCAAAGGACTATAGACGAAAGACCCTCGTTCCGGGTGTTACGCCGGCCTGTATCAAGCGCGTGGTTCTGTGGCCCCGCTCAGTGACCGGTGGAGGGGATTTCTGCAACTGTCTTCTTTCGCAAGGATTGACGACCAAATAGTGGCGTTGCAATCCCGCTCGTTTCCAGGTTTAATGCTTGAAGGTGTGATGAGGCAAGCCGTTCACCTAAGGCCTGATCACACCATAACAAAAGCCAGTGACTGAAAGAGTTAAAGATAAACAGTTTTCTGAATTGACGACCTCCTAGGTCGTCAATTCCGTCCAAAGGTGTGCTAAAACGCGCCTGTCAGTGATTAACTGGGCATTTTGGAAAGCCCTGTTCATCTTCTACTTTTTTCTTAGTATGTAACTTTCCACCTATTAAATAACGAAAACGCATAAATTAAATAGAGTAATAAAACGATGACACATAAAATATGTTTCCACCGCGCAAGTTCTTATCCTTGTTTCTGTTGGCAAAAATTAATTCTCTTATCCCTAATTTAGAATCCACGACAATTAAGACTGTCTCCGTCGAAGTGCACGATTCTTAGATTTGTCTCTTTTAAGTTATAAGAAACAAAAACTTGGAAAATGTCACTGTAGTTCATTAGGAATTGGTTTTATATCGACTGCAACACAATAATCCACTAATAGTTAATACGTTCTCTGTCATTTCATATCAAAGTGAATAGCTGCAGTACAATGTCGAGTTTTTAAAATTGTTATTTGCAATAAAAAATATTAACTCTACAAGAAATTAAATAATCCACTATGCCATGTGTGACTCAGCATTAATATAACGTTTACGCACGAAAATACTTTTACAATTTTCTGCCAAAATTAACGTGAATATTATATTCTGTAGTATCGTTAATCTATAGTCGGCAAAATGCAGGAAATTTTTTCAAGTATAATCCATAAAAAAAAAATTTTTAATCGGGAAGGCGGTAGTGTGTGTAGAGGCTGCAAGTAGATAAAGATTTACTCCAAGAAACCAAAAAAATACGAAAATATCAGTTAACAGACGCTATTTCCAGGGATTTTTTTTGCCTGAAGTTGCAATGGCGTTACCAACGCTTTCAACAAACTGGCAATGATCCGGGAAACGGATGTAAGAGTTTCGAAAGAATGGCGAGCGGTAAGCATGTTTTGCAACAGCGTGAACAGGGAAGAAAGTGAACTTTGCGGAAATTCGTACAGATGAAACAAGCTGATAAAGAGTGTGCCACGACTGTTTAGGGCTGCGGAGCAAGGAGGGACTAATTAGTGTACTCCCATCACGCTGACACTGGAGTGGAGTGCAGAGATTAGGGTGACTCTTGACATCGAGGTCTTGAGAGCCGATGAGGGTGAAGCGAGGCGAGTATGGAGCAGCTCCGGAATGCACGGGCGGGGGAAACGGGAGATCCCCGAGAAAACCCGCCGACCAGCGGATTCGACCGGCACAATTCCCACATGCGGAAATCCGGGAACCACCCCGTCGGGTATCA
>NQII01001336.1:0-65564 GCA_002778355.1 Clitarchus hookeri
TTTGAGAAACCTTTCACATTCACAGACGCATGATTGCTAACAAAACTGAAACAAACACAGGTTTACGAAATTTTTATTTTTTTCGCCTTTTTCTAAACATTACCCACACTTTAAGCCGTGCCAATTAATCTTGCGACACATTACAAATAAACAACCCCTTTTATAAAGCCTACAAGCTTACAAATGTATACGAATTCATAGATTACATAAAGGTTATACTTGAATCATAACAATACGCACATCCTAATTAATATTATAAATGCGAAAGTCTGTGTGTTTGTTTGTTTGTTTGTTTGTCCTTCTTTCACGTCGCAACGGAGCAACGGATCGTCGTGATTGTACAGAGATATTTGGAGGGCTGAAAAGTGACATAGGATACTTTTTATTCTTAAAAAATATCTAATTCCGTCAGGAAAAAATCTTTAGTAAAAATAGCACTCGGGGTGAAATGCTGCGTCAATGTAATTTGTTAGTGTGGGACAAAAGCAAAATGTGAAACAAAAAAGCGATTGAGGCCCTAAACCGAACTCTACAGGAAATACGAAACAATACAGGCATTATGGGAGGAAGGGTTGTATTACTGGCTGGTGACTTCCGCCAACCCTACCGGTGATTCAGAGGGGCACACCTGCAGATGAAATCAAAGCCTGTCTCAAGTCGTCAAACTTATGGGCAAATTTCAAGAAATTCAACTTGACGACAAATATGAGAGTGCACCTCTACAATGACGTTGATACAGGACATTATGCTGATACACTATTAAAAATTAGAGATGGGCAGTTATAAACATATGCCGAGGGCTGTGTGTCACTAACGAGGGGATTTTAGTAATTTGGTGCAGAGTGATACGGAACTGATTGCTAGCGTTTACCAAGATCTACAAAGAAAGTAAAAGAGCGATTCTAGCACCAAAAAATGACATCCTTAGTGCTCTGTTCTGTGTTTATGATCAGTGTCTGTCTACTACCAAATTTCGTTATTTCTTCATATAAGTTTGTTACTATAACCACGCGAGCAATATTCAATGACAAAGTTTTTCACATTGCACTCATTGAAATGGAAAAGCAAGTGCAGACATTGTCAGGTAAAAGTATAAAAAGCATGGACTTCATTTAAAAAAAACCTAAACTATAACTTTGTAGTCCACGCGAGCGGGGTCACGGGCACTGCTAGTACAATTATACATGTACACACATATGCATACGCCAACGCGTATACATACATACATACAAACATACGAGTGCAATGAAGTAATTCCACTACTTACTCAGGACCCCTGATCAAAGGTCACTTATTTGGTTCCTGTTGGCTTTGTGGGATTCCGGATGCTTTTAATACTTTTTTGCTTATGTGATGGGGAGGATATTACTGCCGTAGCTGTGAGGAAAATTAATAAAAACAATGCATATCTTGCCTGCCTCCGTGATTTATATTACAGCGGCATTACGTGAAGACCAAGCTGCTTTTCGGCTGAACAGCTATTAATATAACTTAAGTTAATCAGTATTTGTCATATCTGTCGTTAAATTTAACTTGAAAATTATGCGATTCTGCTCAATAACTTTTCGTATATCAACTTATTTGAGATAAATGCGCTTTCTAATCTCAAATTCGCTATAAATATTTTCGCTTTGTGTTTCGAAGTACAAGTATGATGATGTACGTCATAATTTGAGCATGAGTGTCGCTCTTGCGAATACCTTCGACAAGCCCCACGTTTCGAACGCAGCAGCACGAGCGCCTCGCTCGAAGTAACATATAATGTGTAATGTGAGGGTTACGAGTTTTCACTGCAGCGATCCCGCCACCTGCCTGTATTTTTCTTTGACTGGTCCATTTCCTGGAGATAATTATCTCGACTCGTTAGATTGCCCTTCTTACCACCGATAAGCGTTAGATCTTTGTTCTATCGATATATTGGCGGCTCTGAAAGCAACCTCTCGACCACCCACCATACATGAATGAATGATAAAGCAATTTGGTGGTACAAAAACAGCAGGGGTTGCATTGATCATTCCTACCAAATAATTAATGAGAAAACCACCAAAACTGCGCGCTGTGTTACGAGACATTGAGTTTGGTGGTAAAGTACCGCGGAATAGGCAATATACAAAACACGAAATATCGGATACACCCATAACCATGTAGGCTATGTATTAAGGATTAACCTCATTTGACCTTTGTTGTTTACGTGAGTATGAGTATTGCGCTTTGGACATGGAGGGAAACGACATATTACAAGATCTATATACCGACATTGCCCTCAGTGGCCTACGAAGCCTTTGCACGACGCAGGTGCACTCAGGTGACTGCACATACAGAAAGAAGACACCAAATGCAACACCTATTTTTGAGTGATTTAATTTTAAATGTACATTCAAACAGAGTCGCTGTGACTCACCAGTTCTCCGGTGTTCGAAGGGTGGAGCCAGACTAGCACTCAAGTATTGCTGTTTCTCCGGATCTCTATAATTCACCCAAATTCCCAAGGTTTGTGACGAACAGCTATAATAAGTTTCTTTTTGGTTACGTTCGGTTAGTTACGCTNATTCACCCAAATTCCCAAGGTTTGTGACGAACAGCTATAATAAGTTTCTTTTTGGTTACGTTCGGTTAGTTACGCTCTTAGCTGTAAAGTTAACTCCCGACTGCAGCCCAATTCGCCTAGTTTCAATTACTTCACAATTCACAGGTGTTCCTTTTAAAAGCAAATATTGACCTATCTGGTCGAAGTGGCTGATGAGTTTGCTCGTGGCCACAACGATCCGAGTTCTAAAATCAGTTAAACCTCTGTCACGTGTGTGATTTTTGAATTCAATAGCCCCGGGAAATTAAAAGTAAAAAATTATAGAAAACTCCAGATTAAAATCAAACCTACTGTGTACGGGCGTTTCCGCAAACCATATTTGACTCTAGAGGTACCTAAATGACGATGCATTAATCATAACGTCAGAAAAACTGTGAGATATGATTCGAATATTCCTGTAAGTTATCCCTGACAAGCACGAGCGTGATTGATACGAAATATAGCTGCTCTAAAAATATTTTGCAATATCAGTTCCATTTATCAAGCGATTCCACCTCCGCAAGCCGCAAGTTGTAAATCACGGAATCAGTTGACGTCCATAACGGAGATTTGTTTTTTGTTTCCTCAGTGCAGAGTGGAAGTCTAAATTACTGTTGCTTTTAAACGTTCTCTGGACGTACGAGGTTAAGAACTAAAAGTCATGTCCCGACCAGGGCGGCACGCTTGTAAGTTTCCTTTCAGCATTCAAGACTCAATTTTTGGTTGTCCTTCTATCGTCATAATTGTATGAAGAAATGGCAAACCTCCGCGTAATCACCCTACCCTGTATGCCCTAGGCGTCCAAGCCAGCTTCCAAGATGAACAGCTGGCGCCACTACTGTAGTATTCTTACATAATAAGATTCCAGGGAGAAACGCAGCTAGTATTGTTCGGAACATCCCCAACTATAAAGTATGTTCACTGTAATGTGAGCACTAAAGAAAGGTACTGCCCATAATGACCCTACACTCCAGTACACACTGACACGCAGATCCCAGTTAAGTTAACAGCCAATTGGTAACAAAAAGGCGAATATTCCTAAGACATGACGTATTAACAATGAAATAAATAACTTTTATTCTACTGAATTCTAAGGTATTTTGCATCATACACATTAAACTACGAATTTTAATAATTCTATCACAGGCATANTTATTCTACTGAATTCTAAGGTATTTTGCATCATACACATTAAACTACGAATTTTAATAATTCTATCACAGGCATTTTAGCCTNTTTATTCTACTGAATTCTAAGGTATTTTGCATCATACACATTAAACTACGAATTTTAATAATTCTATCACAGGCATATTAGTTTGTTTCCACTTGGATGACACGTGAATAAAGGGAAACTCTCTATGACAATGCTAATATTTCATGTAACGGAAAGTACAAAATGATAAGAAAAGTAGATCTTAAGCAGGGCTTCCAAATTAGTTCAATTTACTGTGAGCTGCCTACATTATTAATAATTTATAATCTTCATAAAAATTTCTTGAAACGCAAATAACCGGAACATTTTAATCTCTCTGGTATGATATAAGCTTTTCTTACCTGGCGATTGTTGGTACTAAGCTAAAACAAAACAGCACCCGATGACCGAGTAACTCAGATATGGTTGATAAGTACAATGCACGTCTAATAGCATGACGGTTGATCATACAAGAAAGCCTAAAATTTGGCTCAGAAGCGAGGCGAACATATTATTCTACACATTCTGTGACCCTCTGCTTCCAGAAACACGGGCCTGCTGGAGTATTGTCCTCACATCTATCTTCTGTCAAGGTTAGCGCTTACCTATCACCTAAAGATCCGAATCCCCTCTAGCATGCGCAGTTTCAGCTAACACACACGGCAAGTCCTACCTGAGTTGATCGGCCATCACATGTCTAAATCTGTTTGGCTGAACTGGGAATAGTAACTGGCTTGTCGCTGGGTATATTACAATCTCTGGGTATATTACAAAGTGAAAACTCCCGGCTCAGACTACTCTAGGACGTCGCGTGCCCCACACTTATAGAGCAGATATGCCTGTCTTAGTATTTTGGCGTGAATTATGAGCCTGCTTATCATCAGTTATGTGTTCAAATCGTGCATAAGATCTGTATCTTAATGGCTTTCATATTTTACGTGTAAGTAAGTTAGCTTTCCCCTTAATTAACCAGCTGGAGTGAAGAGCGTAATTTAATAAATACTGATGCAATAAAGTTAAGAAACCCAGTAGAAGGTTCTAGTCCCGATAAGCTACGTCCATACGTTTATGTGTAAATGCATTAGTTACTTGTGTGTATTCGTCATATTTCTTGTTAGTAAGAAGGAAGGCAGAGATATCAAATTAACAAAACTCTCCAAACTATAATTTGACGTGTATTGAAAATTTCTTGTTCGCGTGTCTGTTAACTCTATCAAGTGGTTTTATGGCATATTCACCATGTCCAGCTCGTACCTGGATGCACGTCCACGCACAAGTGACGGTATTTGCGACACCCCTGCTTGTGTACCAGCAGATATCTGTGGGACTATATGTAATTACGAACGACATGGATATCTGGCCCACATGNCTTAGTATTTTGGCGTGAATTATGAGCCTGCTTATCATCAGTTATGTGTTCAAATCGTGCATAAGATCTGTATCTTAATGGCTTTCATATTTTACGTGTAAGTAAGTTAGCTTTCCCCTTAATTAACCAGCTGGAGTGAAGAGCGTAATTTAATAAATACTGATGCAATAAAGTTAAGAAACCCAGTAGAAGGTTCTAGTCCCGATAAGCTACGTCCATACGTTTATGTGTAAATGCATTAGTTACTTGTGTGTATTCGTCATATTTCTTGTTAGTAAGAAGGAAGGCAGAGATATCAAATTAACAAAACTCTCCAAACTATAATTTGACGTGTATTGAAAATTTCTTGTTCGCGTGTCTGTTAACTCTATCAAGTGGTTTTATGGCATATTCACCATGTCCAGCTCGTACCTGGATGCACGTCCACGCACAAGTGACGGTATTTGTGACACCCCTGCTTGTGTACCAGCAGATATCTGTGGGACTATATGTAATTACGAACGACATGGGTAGCTGGCCCACAGGGGAGTGAAACAGATGCCTGTTGTTACGAATGAGCTTTTAAGCCATTCATACGTGAAAGGTGCTACGGGCGTAGCTCAAATAATGAGTCATGATTAGGTAGAGTACAGCAGTATAACATGGAGTTTATTACACATAAGGATTATACAATAACTATTTAAGTAACTATTGATCGGGGGAGCTTTAAATTGAATACCAAGATGCTTATTAATTATGATAAGATTTAATACCTCACGCCATTACTGTCACAATGTAATTGGAAAGGCCCCACCTTGTTCATGTTGCCGGAGGCTAGTTCTAAGTAGCGGTTAACGACGGCCGGACACACCCATCTTCAGTGGTCTTCTCTCTGGTCTGGTCGACGACAAAAGACGCCGCTCCCGGTATTACGCTGGCCTATATCGGGTGCGTTGTTTAATATATTTAGGCCCCGTTTACTGGCCGGTGGAGGGGTTTTCTGCAACTCTCTTTCACAAGGTGTTGCAATCACGCTCGTGCCCTGGTTTAATGTTTGAAGGTGTGATCAGGCAGGCCGTTCAGCTAACGCCTGATCACTTCATAGCACTGTGTCATAGCACTAGAGCCAGAAAAAACAACTGCCTTTGTTGAAAATTGCCCGTTTGCAGGACCGCTCTTCAACAGGTCAGGGTACTTTTTTTTTTTCAGCCGCAAGCACGTGTTAAAGTGAGTCGCTGCTATTCGAATTATAGGTCGGGAATTATAATGGAAAAATTTTGTTAATAATATGTTTGGAATTATTTTAATATGAATACGCACGTGTATGCTTATATATTATACAACATATTACATATGGAATAATTTTTATTGAATAAGAGATTTAAAAGACGGTTTAAAAAAATTCTTCCACTGTTATTAATTTTCACGTCACATACAAAGCTGTTTTCCATAACAATTATTCCATTATTCCAAAGAAAATATGTAAATTGTGTTCTGTAGGATAACATTTACCTACTTTTCTTTACAGTTGGTCTGAAATTCTTTGTTAGTAAGGAAAAAAAGCTTACATTTTTAATGTAGAGAAGGAATGCTCTCATGGGAGATTTCCGTACATCGAATTTCGTTCAATAGTTAGGTGTGTCAATACAAATTATATTTACACAAGTAGGTAGAAAATAGCGGTTCAAACACAGCTTCGTGACACGGACACGCGGACACACAGAACCCCAAACCTTGATAAGAAAACTTAAACAGCACACTCTGGCATTCCACCTCTACTGCGGCCATCTTGACAGCAAGTGCACCGCCATTTTGTTTTCAAAATCAGGACAATAGACATTTTATTTTCAAAATTTTCCAAAAATGTTCAAAATTGAATTTTACAAAAATTAATTTTTACAAAAAAATTTTCAAAACAATTTTTTTTAAAGTTGAAAAAAATTAATTTAACATTTCAAAAGGAAAAAAATTATCTCATATAACAAAAGTAAAAAAAAAGTTCTAGAACATTTTATGGTAGCCATAATTGTTTATACCACATAGCCAAAGGCAATGGCTCCCTGCAACGAATCCTCCATGTCATTAAATCGCCCGAGGTTACGAGCAGTGTTATTTCTCAGGTTTATATTATTATTATTCATACGAATTTATTAATATCTGTTTGAAGCATCAATACTGTGATTTAATAAACACATTTCAGTATCTTCCAACGTAAATATAATTTAGCAGGTTTATATAATTGTTCATATGAATTTATTAAATACTTTTGCAGTATATTTCACCGTAAGGTACATTTTTTTCTCAGATGTACATAATGAATATTGAAGCATGAATGAATTCATTAATAACTGTTTGCAGTATCATTATATTTAAAACACATGTCAGTATTTTGGGTCAAATTAAATATTATTCATATGAATTTATCAAACACTTATTAAAGTACAATACTATTATTTAAGACCTATTTCGGTGTTGACGAATCCCCCTTGCCATTGGTACCGCGGTGGAACAGCGGCTANCAATACTATTATTTAAGACCTATTTCGGTGTTGACGAATCCCCCTTGCCATTGGTACCGCGGTGGAACAGCGGCTAGACACACAGTTTCTTCCAGCATAAAATAATTGATTCTTTAATGTACTAAATAATATAATGGATTTTGAACAAANCTAGACACACAGTTTCTTCCAGCATAAAATAATTGATTCTTTAATGTACTAAATAATATAATGGATTTTGAACAAAGTAATTATTATTCATATTAAATTATTAAACACTCTTCACTTGTGTAATATATGCACAGGTGTATAACTTCTTCCCTTTACAAGTTTCTTCCACAGTAAAATAGTATTTAAAAAANTTCAGCTAACACACACGGCAAGTCCTACCTGAGTTGATCGGCCATCACATGTCTAAATCTGTTTGGCTGAACTGGTAATAGTAACTGGCTTGTCGCTGGGTATATTACAATCTCTGGGTATATTACAAAGTGAAAACTCCCGGCTCAGACTACTCTAGGACGTCGCGTGCCCCACACTTACAGAGCAGATATGCCTGTCTTAGTATTTTGGCGTGAATTATGAGCCTGCTTATCATCAGTTATGTGTTCAAATCGTGNAGAGCAGATATGCCTGTCTTAGTATTTTGGCGTGAATTATGAGCCTGCTTATCATCAGTTATGTGTTCAAATCGTGCATAAGATCTGTATCTTAATGGCTTTCATATTTTACGTGTAAGTAAGTTAGCTTTCCCCTTAATTAACCAGCTGGAGTGAAGAGCGTAATTTAATAAATACTGATGCAATAAAGTTAAGAAACCCAGTAGAAGGTTCTAGTCCCGATAAGCTACGTCCATACGTTTATGTGTAAATGCATTAGTTACTTGTGTGTATTCGTCATATTTCTTGTTAGTAAGAAGGAAGGCAGAGATATCAAATTAACAAAACTCTCCAAACTATAATTTGACGTGTATTGAAAATTTCTTGTTCGCGTGTCTGTTAACTCTATCAAGTGGTTTTATGGCATATTCACCATGTCCAGCTCGTACCTGGATGCACGTCCACGCACAAGTGACGGTATTTGCGACACCCCTGCTTGTGTACCAGCAGATATCTGTGGGACTATATGTAATTACGAACGACATGGATATCTGGCCCACATGGGAGTGAAACAGATGCCTGTTGTTACGAATGAGCTTTTAAGCCATTCATACGTGAAAGGTGCTACGGGCGTAGCTCAAATAATGAGTCATGATTAGGTAGAGTACAGCAGTATAACATGGAGTTTATTACACATAAGGATTATACAATAACTATTTAAGTAACTATTGATCGGGGGAGCTTTAAATTGAATACCAAGATGCTTATTAATTATGATAAGATTTAATACCTCACGCCATTACTGTCACAATGTAATTGGAAAGGCCCCACCTTGTTCATGTTGCCGGAGGCTAGTTCTAAGTAGCGGTTAACGACGGCCGGACACACCCATCTTCAGTGGTCTTCTCTCTGGTCTGGTCGACGACAAAAGACGCCGCTCCCGGTATTACGCTGGCCTATATCGGGTGCGTTGTTTAATATATTTAGGCCCCGTTTACTGGCCGGTGGAGGGGTTTTCTGCAACTCTCTTTCACAAGGTGTTGCAATCACGCTCGTGCCCTGGTTTAATGTTTGAAGGTGTGATCAGGCAGGCCGTTCAGCTAACGCCTGATCACTTCATAGCACTGTGTCATAGCACTAGAGCCAGAAAAAACAACTGCCTTTGTTGAAAATTGCCCGTTTGCAGGACCGCTCTTCAACAGGTCAGGGTACTTTTTTTTTTTCAGCCGCAAGCACGTGTTAAAGTGAGTCGCTGCTATTCGAATTATAGGTCGGGAATTATAATGGGNTTTTTTTTTTTCAGCCGCAAGCACGTGTTAAAGTGAGTCGCTGCTATTCGAATTATAGGTCGGGAATTATAATGGGAAAATTTTTCAAATAATATGTTTGGAATTATTTTAATATGAATACGTACGTGTATGCTTATATATTATACAACATATTACATATGGAATAATTTTTATTGAATAAGAGATTTAAAAGACGGTTTAAAAAAATTCTTCCACTGTTATTAATTTTCACGTCACATACAAAGCTGTTTTCCATAACAATTATTCCATTATTCCAAAGAAAATATGTAAATTGTGTTCTGTAGGATTACACTTACCTACTTTTCTTTACAGTTGGTCTGAAATTCTTTGTTAGTAAGGAAAAAAAGCTTACATTTTTAATGTAGAGAAGGAATGCTCTCATGGGAGATTTCCGTACATCGAATTTCGTTCAATAGTTAGGTGTGTCAATACAAATTATATTTACACAAGTAGGTAGAAAATAGCGGTTCAAACACAGCTTCGTGACACGGACACGCGGACGCACAGAACCCCAAACCTTGATAAGAAAACTTAAACAGCACACTCTGGCATTCCACCTCTACTGCGGCCATCTTGACAGCAAGTGCACCGCCATTTTGTTTTCAAAATCAGGACAATAGACATTTTATTTTCAAAATTTTCCAAAAATGTTCAAAATTGAATTTTACAAAAATTAATTTTTACAAAAAAATTTTCAAAACAATTTTTTTTAAAGTTGAAAAAAATTAATTTAACATTTCAAAAGGAAAAAAATTTATTTCATAAAACAAAAGTAAAAAAATAGTTCTAGAACATTTTATGGTAGCCATAATAATTTATACCACATAGCCACAGGCAATGGCTCCCTGCAACGAATCCTCCTTGTCATTAAATCGCCCGAGGTTACGAGCAGTGTTATTTCTCAGGTTTATATTATTATTATTCATACGAATTTATTAATATCTGTTTGAAGCATCAATACTGTGATTTAATAAACACATTTCAGTGTCTTCCAACGTAAATATAATTTAGCAGGTTTATATAATTGTTCATATGAATTTATTAAATACTTTTGCAGTATATTTCACCGTAAGGTACATTTTTTTCTCAGATGTACATAATGAATATTGAAGCATGAATGAATTCATTAATAACTGTTTGCAGTATCATTATATTTAAAACACATGTCAGTATTTTGGGTCAAATTAAATATTATTCATATGAATTTATCAAACACTTATTAAAGTATCAATACTATTATTTAAGACCTATTTCGGTGTTGACGAATCCCCCTTGCCATTGGTACCGCGGTGGAACAGCGGCTAGACACACAGTTTCTTCCAGCATAAAATAATTGATTCTTTAATGTACTAAATAATATAATGGATTTTGAACAAAAAAATTATTATTCATATTAATTTATTAAACACTCTTCGCTTGTGTAATATATGCACAGGTGTATAACTTCTTCCCTTTACAAGTTTCTTCCACAGTAAAATAGTATTTAAAAAAATCGATTCTATAATGGTACTTGAAGTATGAACGCGACATGTGTGTAATATGTGCTGGTTGGTGTATGTGCATAGCTTGTACAGTATCTCATGTTTATTTAATAAATATTCATATGAAATTATTAAATAACTTTGCAGTATATTCCACCGTGAGATCTATTTTTTCTCAGGTGTACATAATGGATATTGAAGCATGAACTCTACATTTGCGTTTATTACTCGTTTCCTTTACAAGTTCCTTCCACCATTACCATAAAATAATAATAAAATTTGTTCTTTAATACAACAAAATAATTTCTCAGGTTTACAAAATAAACAAACCAATTATTGTTATTCAGAGGAATTTATTAAATCACTTCTTGGAATACAAAATAAGCGGTAAACATTTCAACATCTCCCACAACATAATTCTCAGGTTTCTACAAACTAAATAATGTTTTTCAGATGATTTTATTAAACACTTTTTGTAATGCAAATACATTTCAATACAATATTTGTATCAGGTCAATATATTTATCAAACTCTTTGTTTATAAATAACGATATTGAAAAAAATAATTATTATACATATAAATTAAACAATTAATTTATTAAAAACTTTTTGAAGCGTCAATACACACTTATCAGTTGTTACTCCGTCCTCCCGCTTACCACCTGCATGACAAAACCATGCAGATGGGCCCCGGACTTGAAACCGGCTGCTCACTATTCCTACAACATTATCAATACATGTATAAATATATATATATTGGTAACGTCATAGATATAGTGAACAGGTTGGTTGCGAAGCAGCAGGGGACGAAAATTGAAGTGAAAGCTTCAGCAATGGGAAACAGAATATGGACGGGCACTACAGTGTGATACCAACGACACGGTGTGTGATGCCAACACACAGTGTGATGGCGGAATGAAGAGAGAGAATAGGAAAATGTAACATTGATATTAAATATGCTGAGGTACAGGTTTTTAGGCCCGAAGACCAGCACACCCTCCATCCTCCCGCACTGCATCTGTACTCGGATGAGTAAGACAGTGCACGGCACTTTCTCCTCTTGNACACTTATCAGTTGTTACTCCGTCCTCCCGCTTACCACCTGCATGACAAAACCATGCAGATGGGCCCCGGACTTGGAACCGGCTGCTCACTATTCCTACAACATTATCAATACATGTATAAATATATATATTGGTAACGTCATAGATATAGTGAACAGGTTGGTTGCGAAGCAGCAGGGGACGAAAATTGAAGTGAAAGCTTCAGCAATGGGAAACAGAATATGGACGGGCACTACAGTGTGATACCAACGACACGGTGTGTGATGCCAACACACAGTGTGATGGCGGAATGAAGAGAGAGAATAGGAAAATGTAACATTGATATTAAATATGCTGAGGTACAGGTTTTTAGGCCCGAAGGCCAGCACACCCTCCATCCTCCCGCACTGCATCTGTACTCGGATGAGTAAGACAGTGCACGGCACTTTCTCCTCTTGGTCTCTTCGGGCCATTCACTATTCTTGTTTTGCCGTAACTCGGTATTCTACCGGTTTTCATTAAAAACCTCTCCTCCTCGCCAATCAAAAGTACTCCGGCTATACTCTTGTAAAGCCTTTACCTGAGTACCCTATTATGGGTCATCAGAATTTCGCCTATTCCAGCTATCGAACTCCTCTAATCTTCTGCCAATCTTTGTGGCGAAGTCGCTCCAAAGCCTGTATAGAGGTTTGTTGTCCATTATATGACTTGCTTCCAAGTGAATGCCCATCTCTTCAATTTTCTCACTGAAGTCTTCCCTGAGATCTTCAGTCTTCAAGCATGTCGTTAGTACGTGCTGTGCGGTGTCGTCCACACCACAGACCTCACAAAGCGGAGATCTCACAAGCCGCAGGCTGTGCAACTTGGCCTTATAATTGCCATGGCCAGTGATAAGCTGCATGCTGTAATATGCTGAGGTACAGTTGGAAAACACACATGACAAATCATGTAAAGTAGAATGCTATAATTTAGCGTACAGAAAGGGGAAAAACGCTTGACAACCAGTTGCCGACAATGACTCTAGCAANACAGAAAGGGGGAAAACGCTTGACAACCAGTTGCCGACAATGACTCTAGCAATATCTACACACATATGTGTGACATAAAGTTAGGGAGAGAGAGTGTGTGATTGAAACACATGCACAAAATAGATACAATAACACAGTAGCGTGAGCTACAGAATAATACTTGCAAAGGCACGACAAGTTGAAAGCATACACTCATACATAACATTAGCATGATATATATATATAATATGGGGAAAAGGAACACATGATTGGTATACTTGGCAAGACTACTACTTGCATGTGCTCCAGTATACCTCCGAGAAAAAAACCATTACAGGATGTGCTGGTAACATGCCTGGCAAGTAATATGAATGCTTGCGTGCGCACCAACATGTTACCACCCAGTGTACCTGGCAGGGAGAAGATCGCAACTCTTGCATGAGTTACAGTACACTGAATCAGACTGTGCGGGCCAATTAATAGTATACCTGGCAAACCATCCACTCTTGCAAGGGCTCTAGTATACTGCAGGAAATAAAAAAACTGATAATTTACCTGACAATGTTAGGCACTTGCCTCTCTTGAACAAGCTACAGTAGACAACCAGTCAGCATACCTGACATCCCGGCAACACACTTGCATGCGCTACTGTATGCTTATAGAGAAATATGGCTACTAAAACCCTCAGCAATGTATGTGAGAAGCGGAATACGACGATGCGTGTATGTGCTCCTGTACATGCTGGGAGAAAAAGAATCTCTCCGGCGACATACATAACTATGTAGGCCTGACCCAGAGTTGATTTTCTTATTAGGCCTGATAACCATAGGGGACTGTATGTATGCCATCATCAAGGACTTGTTGTTTGTCATACACCCACGAAAGAGCCAGTTTGTTTGATTACTCCGTGTAAACTTCGTGGTGGTACGACCTAATACCAGCGACCTGCACTCTCATGCAGCGTTGGGCCAAAAGGATGCACCGATAATCGTCAAAAGTTATCATATTTTGAACAATGCACCTTTGTATCCCCTTCGCGCGTTTCCCTACCGTATTGAGGCAGCAGTATGCATACAGTTTCGCCCTCAACCCGACAAACTACACCATATCATTACCAGCACATTCATCATTGAACTTTCCAATCACCTTAGACTTGGTGGGCGAGTAACAAAGATGAGTGGTCGGGTAGCTGCTGGTGTCGAACTCCTACATGAGCGTCTGGTTAAGGGCGAGTTTCTCTGTAAAATTCAGGGGAGGCGATCTCCCTTACTAGGCTATCAGTATCCATGTAATGGGGGTTCACTCTTTACGAATACCGCGCTCGCATTACATCTTAGTAAAATCGATACATAGGTGTTTTTGACAGATAGAGTACGGTAAACCCAGCATATATGGGTTTGTCAAATGTTANTAGTAAAATCGATACATAGGTGTTTTTGACAGATAGAGTACGGTAAACCCAGCATATATGGGTTTGTCAAATGTTATGCTCCCTTGGCATAATTTGACCAGGGACAATGTCTCATCGTTTATAGTCCTGCATGTAAAAGCAGGATTTGCGATGAGTTTCTTCGCCCGAACTTCTCTACACACGAGTTCCATACGCTGTCGTTTGCACTTATTCTCCATAAGTTTGCCATACGTTGCATTATTCATTGTCTTGTAAAAGTCCTTCTCGAAGGCATTCGTGGCAGCCTGACGTTTCTCCATATTCAAATCTATATAAGTCTTCAGCCACTGCTTCTGCAGGAATTAAAGGACCCGATGAACAGCCTTCAGCTGTAACCCATGACCCGACGCTTGCTTCAAATTAACATATTGTATGATATAATGAAGCTTGCTCTCCAGGGTCGTCATGAGTTTCGTTTGTTTGGACTATGGGGGACACTCGTTCACTAGCAAGAATGGATGATCCATATGGTCTTCGTGAAGAGCGCGAGGGTACTCTACGTCTACCTCCAGTATGTAGCCGAACTCTCCGTCGTCCGGCACGCTCATCACATCGAAGTTTGTGGTGGTACATTCGAAACTACCATATGGGAGTGGCACAGACATTGCCCACCCATATATGTTATTGGCATCTACATACTGCAGGTAGGTAGATGGCTTGTCGGCACCGTATGTGTCTGATATATGCCTATTGATGGCAACCACATAACACTAAATACTTTTAACCATCTCTCCCCGGATACCAGCCTCAATAAACAGGTGGATATCATAGTCGCTAAGCAAGTCTAATTCAATCTGCGTCTTGCGCAACATGGCATCAGACGAGCACCAACGAGCACTAACATAGCAAACACAGTCGAGACTGTATGTGCGTGGACAGAGTCCCCGGAAATTATCGAAGACTTCGCACAGAATCAGCACGTCCGTATTCAGGTAAAGCTCTGAATAGTCCCGGAGGGTACGATCGCCGAACACATCCCAGATGGTTTGTGCGTGCTGGTAGTCCTCGGCCCTAATGTTCTCCCCAGTAAGTCTATTATAGAATGACTCTATAGCAGGCAACCGCAGCTCAGCGAGCTTCTCCCACAAACTAACATAATCGTAGGGGAAGACGCCTTTCTGGGTTACTAGCTTTAGCTCGCACTCTATAGCGAAGAACCGAGATGTGTGGAATTCGCTGGACGGCAGATTCTCAGCGAGCGTTGCCAGGCTGGCAGACATGAACCTATATGTATGGATTAACTGTATAGTAAACTTGTCGCCCAAACTCTTACCCAAGGTGATGAGTTTTTCCTCGCTATGTGGAATAATAAATGTGTCCTAGAATCATAGCCAAGTTGCTTAGTTATGAAATTTNAATCATAGCCAAGTTGCTTAGTTATGAAATTTTCATTATACATTAAGTTATGGCAGGGTATCGACAGTCTCTGGGGGTGGCGACGAAGTTTGTTTCAGTTATTACATGACGCCCCGATAAAACTGCTGGTAAAATGATCATGGTCATGTACCTTTTGGTTGTTGTCGGTGAACATGCCAGAACAGTGGCAGCAGGTAGTGGCTAGAGCATAGCCAGCCTGTTCCTCATGCTTTAGTGCTCGCATAGGTTCAGACTGACTATATATATCTTTAACGAGGAAACCTATCCTAAAGTGTTTCATAAAGTGTTTCGATGCACCTTCGCCCATGTAAACAGTTACAAATGTGGGTAGACTTGTCGTCTTATAGGCGGGAATAATGTTGTTATAAATTTTAACGTATATGCCATAAGAATAGGGCTCATTTTTTTGGTACCTATTACTGTAGGATGTGTCCAGGTTCGGCTGACATGTCTGCACATCCACCAGCATTGCCTCGATGTCTGCATATACTACATTAGGTACCTTGTTGCTGTTCTGCTAATTTTTGAATTTGAGCAAAGGTGGCCTGTCGTTCCTGTCCGGCTGCGGCATGTCTGCACGCACAGCCGTATGGTCATTGCAATACCTTCTGTGCTGAGCCAGAGTTTCGGCACCCATCAGCCCTGTCACACATGGAATATCTGCATACGCTTTTAAGCATCGTTTACAGATATAAACATGTTCTTAACCAGTCACCTGGGAGCATACCAGTCGCGAGAAATTTGACACACAACAATAGTGCGAGTTCTGGTCCTCTGCTGTGGTGAGCAGCAGAAAATCAAAGTGCTGGGCCAGTTCCACATATGTCAACAGTATCGATACTATTTTCGTATTCTCATCGAGTGCTTAAATGTTGACGCTGATGCCCGGATTAGCTCTCTCAAAAGATGGTATTTGCTGTAGAGGGGTGTGAAAATCTATGGTTTAAAAATCGAAGCCCATCTCCGGCCTGATGTATCGTCGGTTGACGCGCTGCAGATTCCCCCCGTCTACAAAACATGCCAGTATAGCCCATTTAAAACACTGCAGGTCAGCATTGTGCATGTTTATAATCGCCATTTTCTCCGCTAACCCTGCAGGCAACAGAATATATGAGGAAATTCTAAGAGGGTCGACCTTATTTACGCGTAACTGGACTCGTTTCACAGCAGTGAGAGTCCAGCCGCTACCCTTACCCATATAGTCAGTCTCCTCCACGCAAATCTTGGCAATGGCAGCCGACACAGCCGCCTCTGTGTCGGCTACATTAAAAGGAGGCACGTTTTCCTTATTAAATGCACAGCAATACTTCTTGTCCTCGTGTGGTTCCTGTTTGCACTCGAGAAATATATTAAATTTGACTGCCCCCTGTGTCTCGATTTCCTACTCTAGTTGGCCAATTATATTAGGTTTCATTGCCTCGAGGTAGTCATAAATGTCTATGGTTACCCTNCGATTTCCTACTCTAGTTGGCCAATTATATTAGGTTTCATTGCCTCGAGGTAGTCATAAATGTCTATGGTTACCCTTGAGGTATTCTAGGAGATATAAGTTTTCATTATGCCTCTGAACGCGCTTGCAACGTCAACGGGCCCATTAGAGTTGCTCTCAAGAGCTGGGAAATGATGGGACAGCTGCGTGCTTGTCACTCATGCTCGCTTCGCTGGCCAGGAAGTTGATGTGGCAACACCAGTACACTTTGANGATTTCCTACTCTAGTTGGCCAATTATATTAGGTTTCATTGCCTCGAGGTAGTCATAAATGTCTATGGTTACCCTCGAGGTATTCTAGGATATATAAGTTTTCATTATGCCTCTGAACGCGCTTGCAACGTCAACGTGCCCATTAGAGTTGCTCTCAAGAGCTGGGAAATGAAGNATTATGCCTCTGAACGCGCTTGCAACGTCAACGTGCCCATTAGAGTTGCTCTCAAGAGCTGGGAAATGAAGGGACAGCTGCGTGCTTGTCACTCATGCTCGCTTCGCTGGCCAGGAAGTTGATGTGGCAACACCAGTACACTTTGAGCTATGCGCATGAAGCCTATCGGTCCTGGTAAACTGCCTTCCGCAGTTCCCACATGCCCTTGATGGAGCAGCAGGGTTCGCCCAACAAATACATTCATGGTGTCGTGCATCACAAGAGTGCTCGAAGCCCATATTACAGAATGTAGAGCTGAGCGAAGCAGCGTGACTGATCAGTCCTATACATGTTACACTATGTTCGTCAAGCATGTCTGTGCGGTTGAAGGGGCGACCGCACCTGTCGCAAAGATGTTGGGCAGGCTGCCGGAATTGATTTAGAGAGCAATTGTGTTCGTGACTCAATCCATTCCGGCAGGCCGTAAACTCCCAGTCGCAAAAACCACACTGTAGTGCGGGTCTGCATATAATGAGAATGGCAGTGGAGTTAAGAAATACAGCTGAGGTTGGAGACAACACAGGTGAAGTAAGCTGTGACGAATCCATTGCAGTAGTAGTATATGTTTATATAAATATGTACAAATAAATATAAATATAAACTAATGTATATCAATTCCGGTAAGTGGCAGGCAGCCCAGACCCGGAGATAACCTACAAGGAACAAAAAAGGTTCTAGGATAGTTCACAAATATGTGTGTAAATATAAAGTCATAAAATAATATAACAACACTATAGATAATTGGAAAGTGTGTTCACCAGGGCTTCAACCCAGGAGTGGCATTACATTTAAATAGAATGAAGCTTGTTGCCTGGGAGAGACATGCTTCATGCTTTGTATGGTAACAGTGGAGAGTATCCTAATGTCAATATGAAATTGACTAACTGTAAGGACCAGTGAGAGACTACATGATGNATGGTAACAGTGGAGAGTATCCTAATGTCAATATGAAATTGACTAACTGTAAGGACCAGTGAGAGACTACATGATGTGTGAGCAACTGAACGTATACAGAGGTATACGTCACACAGCAACACGTTAAAAATATGCAGGCCTGTCGCCGACACATACAGAGAGCCCATAGGAGAAATAAACAATTAACGACTGCTGGGAAGTGGTGTGTGTGTGTNCCTGTCGCCGACACATACAGAGAGCCCATAGGAGAAATAAACAATTAACGACTGCTGGGAAGTGGTGTGTGTGTGAACACACATACCATTATGTAATGTATTAAAAGTTAGAGCTGAGGACAAACTACGCTATGTTTCTTTAATACTGAATGTCTCCACATACAAACCCGCGTACTAATAATACTCACTAACAGACGAAACACACTTAACTCTAAAGAGGAGAGATGTTATATAGAGTATCAGGTGCTGATATCAGTCTGATACTGTATAACTAACACGCAGATCACGGTAGGTGTTATTATAGCTGAAACCATGAGGACCCTGGACATGTAGCAAGACACGAAGAGCTCAGCGGTCCATACACGATTGAACATTTAGGAATATAGGAGAGGCATATACAGTCCTTCCCAAAGGAGCGTAATCGGTAGAGGTTATTAGGATGGTAATAAAAACCAGTTTTATCTAACAATTACAAGTGTTATCTAACAGTGGCCAGAACGCCTGAACGAGAGACAATCCCAGGCTAAAATTAAAAGCATCTCTCTTCCCCAGCTGCAGTTACTATTCAAATATATGGAATTTTTCCTAATATATCTGAACAACCAAAGTGTACTTGTGATTTATACATACTCCATCATAGTTATATGTTAAAACTGTAATGTAATTAAATATGAAATACCATATTGAATTTTACCTACTAAATCTAATTTCACATAAACCATTAAAGCGTACTTTGGATTTACATACCATCATAGGTATATGTTAAAACTCTAATGTAATTTAAGTAACATATTTTCTTTAATATTCCGGTAATGGTACCCTCCAAATGAGTTTTTAATGTCTTTAGATTAAAGTACTGTACTGGTACACTAGTTAGTATTTTATGTTTACCATCTCACAAGTTGTTGTCCTTTTACTAAGGATTGTGTGTGGGTGTACTGCTTTTTTTTGCTTTAAAATAATAGCACGTTGAGTTTGAGATATGTATGCGTGCATGCCATCCAACAGAAATAAGGACACAGAGAGTTTCAGAACACATATATATTAACATACTTATTATACATTTGTTTTTGATTAACAACTACATACAGCATTATACTTTCTCACAAGATCATTCTTTCTGCAATTAACACACATTATTAGTCCAAGAAAATACTTATATACACATTTTTTTTGTTTCACATCAAGATACCCCTATACTGAAATTACCACAAGTAAATATAACATTTTTTTAATAATACAAAAACATAAAATGTATTCAATGTAAGCTGAAAAAACAAAAATTTANTTAATAATACAAAAACATAAAATGTATTCAATGTAAGCTGAAAAAACAAAAATTTATATTTGATACAATCACACATACAATATAAAAAAAGAAATTATAAATGAAAATATGTGCAATTTTTTTTCACTATNACTCCATCATAGTTATATGTTAAAACTGTAATGTAATTAAATATGAAATACCATATTGAATTTTACCTACTAAATATAATTTCACATAAACCATTAAAGCGTACTTTGGATTTACATACCACCATATGTATATGTTAAAACTCTGATGTAATTTAAGTAACATATTTTCTTTAATATTCCGGTAATGGTACCCTCCAAATGAGTTTTTAATGTCTTTAGATTAAAGTACTGTACTGGTACACTAGTTAGTATTTTATGTTTACCATCTCACAAGTTGTTGTCCTTTTACTAAGGATTGTGTGTGGGTGTACTGCTTTTTTTTGCTTTAAAATAATAGCACGTTGAGTTTGAGATATGTATGCGTGCATGCCATCCAACAGAAATAAGGACACAGAGAGTTTCAGAACACATATATATTAACATACTTATTATACATTTGTTTTTGATTAACAACTACATACAGCATTATACTTTCTCACAAGATCATTCTTTCTGCAATTAACACACATTATTAGTCCAAGAAAATATTTATATACACATTTTTTTTGTTTCACATCAAGATACCCCTATACTGAAATTACCACAAGTAAATATAACATTTTTCAAGTAATACAAAAACATAAAATGTATTCAATGTAAGCTGAAAAAACAAAAATGTATATTTGATACAATCACACATACAATATAAAAAAAGAAATTATAAATGAAAATATGTGCAATTTTTTTTCACTATNTATATTTGATACAATCACACATACAATATAAAAAAAGAAATTATAAATGAAAATATGTGCAATTTTTTTTCACTATACTTTCACAAGTATAGTATGGAAAAATTGCTGCAGTAATGTATTTTTATTGGCACCTGTTAATTTACATATGTACTGAGGTGATGAATTGCCACAATTCAGACAGGCGGTGGCTGGCATCTTCTTACATGACATTCTGCGATGAGGAAAAGCTTTTACCAACACAAACTTGAAAGCTGGCATAGATTTGACAGCAGACTTCTTACGTTTGACAGCCAGCAGCTGGATAACCGCAGCATGATCCTTACGTTTGATAGCCGGCAGCTGTACGTCCTCCTTAGTAATGTCAATTACAGCAGCAGCAGCAGCAGGAACTGTAGGTTCAGCTAGCACCAAAGGGTCTTGAGGAAGGTGAACTCTTATTACATCATGCAATAAAGCACGAATTATTACCTCGTCTGAACCACATGACAGGGGAGTTTCTGTTCGCATATAGTAAACGACAAACATCCTCAGNCACGAATTATTACCTCGTCTGAACCACATGACAGGGGAGTTTCTGTTCGCATATAGTAAACGACAAACATCCTCAGAATATTACATTCGACCATCTGCTGACATCGCTCGTGCGATGTTGGGTTGTGGGCAAGCAGCCAATGTACTATACCGTCACACTGTTCGCTGTACATTCTTGGCTCGTCAGCGGTCTCGCCATCACATACATAGGTTATACTGTTATTGCCAGGCGTTACACTGCTGTAGGCTGTCTCTGAGCGAAATTGTACATTCATCTTGAGCTCACTGGTGCCGACTGGTAGGAAAACATGTCGTTTATATAGCATCTGCAATACGTCGACATTACTTCAGAGTTTTTTGAACAATAACAGCCGAATATGTGCATAAATGTCGTACATTACCAGACAACATTTACACTTGCTGTGACATGTCATTTTGCCCTGGGCCGTCGTACTGCTGTCTGCTTCAACGCTCATGTTGTTGTTGTAACTGATTTATTAACCTTCACTTATATACAGTTTCAATCGAAGACACAACATACCTTAGCAGCACAGGGTAGAATGTATTCGCTGCCACATTCTCCCAACGTGCTCAAATGTATGTGGCCTGTACATTCTACGGTCCAGTTGGTAGGTTGTTCCAGTATCAACTTCTCGCAACGTAAAGTGCACCTTATTGTTCTCAGTGCGCAGTTCTGTAATGTCTTCTCATTCAGTATGTACTGCGAGAATACGGCCATTTTCAGGTAGCTCGCTCTTGGGTCGGAGATTGTAGACGGCACACTGGTCGGACTTGTAGCAGGGTAGACTACCACAATAAAAGGTATCGAATGTGTCCTGATAACCCCAAAAATGATTTTCAGAGTCACATATTTCAACTTGCTCGTGTTGAAGCAGTGGTTTAAACAGGACTCTTCTATATCCGGTAAAGTATTTCTCTTACATGTTCACGCCTTCAAGCAGAAATGCCACACAGTTACGTATGTTAAACGTATTACACATGTCGATACTTCTCTTCTGAACGAAACACTGATGACTACTGCAGCTCTACTTGTCGCTCTTCTTATATTGTAGCCAAGTACACCTCGAATGTTAACGGTGAACACATTGTCCTCCACGTAATTTTACCTCTGTTAATGTAGGTTGTATGATNCACGAATTATTACCTCGTCTGAACCACATGACAGGGGAGTTTCTGTTCGCATATAGTAAACGACAAACATCCTCATAATATTACATTCGACCATCTGCTGACATCGCTCGTACGATGTTGGGTTGTGGGCAAGCAGCCAATGTACTATACCGTCACACTGTTCGCTGTACATTCTTGGCTCGTCAGCGGTCTCGCCATCACATACATAGGTTATACTGTTATTGCCAGGCGTTACACTGCTGTAGGCTGTCTCTGAGCGAAATTGTACATTCATCTTGAGCTCACTGGTGCCGACTGGTAGGAAAACATGTCGTTTATATAGCATCTGCAATACGTCGACATTACTTCAGAGTTTTTTGAACAATAACAGCCGAATATGTGCATAAATGTCGTACATTACCAGACAACATTTACACTTGCTGTGACATGTCATTTTGCCCTGGGCCGTCGTACTGCTGTCTGCTTCAACGCTCATGTTGTTGTTGTAACTGATTTATTAACCTTCACTTATATACAGTTTCAATCGAAGACACAACATACCTTAGCAGCACAGGGTAGAATGTATTCGCTGCCACATTCTCCCAACGTGCTCAAATGTATGTGGCCTGTACATTCTACGGTCCAGTTGGTAGGTTGATCCAGTATCAACTTCTCGCAACGTAAAGTGCACCTTATTGTTCTCAGTGCGCAGTTCTGTAATGTCTTCTCATTCAGCATGTACTGCGAGAATACGGCCATTTTCAGGTAGCTCGCTCTTGGGTCGGAGATTGTAGACGGCACACTGGTCGGACTTGTAGCAGGGTAGACTACCACAATAAAAGGTATCGAATGTGTCCTGATAACCCCAAAAATGATTTTCAGAGTCCCATATTTGAACTTGCTCGTGTTGAAGCAGTGGTTTAAACACGACTCTTCTATATCCGGTAAAGTATTTCTCTTACATGTTCACGCCTTCAAGCAGAAATGCCACACAGTTACGTATGTTAAACGTATTACACATGTCGATACTTCTCTTCTGAACGAAACACTGATGACTTCTGCAGCTCTACTTGTCGCTCTTCTTATATTGTAGCTAAGTACACCTCGAATGTTAACGGTGAACACATTGTCCTCCACGTAATTTTACCTCTGTTAATGTAGGTTGTATGATNAAGTACACCTCGAATGTTAACGGTGAACACATTGTCCTCCACGTAATTTTACCTCTGTTAATGTAGGTTGTATGATGGTTGCCTTTACAGCACTCGGTCCCGCAGGTAATTACACTGTCTGTTTTAGCATCGCAAAGATCATATGTAATTGCACGAGTAAACCAAACCTGGCATATATACTCTTCGCCTGCTTGCGCTAACATAGTACTGAGTGAGCAAGGCCTCTTCATTTCAGGTCTTAGGTGATATACAGCACATGACATTACATTACACGGTACCAAGAGAAAAACATTATAATTGTCACGACATGCCCAGTGTTTAAGACCATTACATTATTCTACCTGCGATGGTTGGCCGGGTGGTTTGAAGTGCACACGCCTGTATACTACCGTGACTTCACACTCATTCATGACTAGTGGGTTCAAGTACATGATAACNGTTTGAAGTGCACACGCCTGTATACTACCGTGACTTCACACTCATTCATGACTAGTGGGTTCAAGTACATGATAAATTTAAAATGTTACACACACTAAGCTAAAAATATTCTGCAACCATTATACATGTTCTTAAGAAAATTCTACGACATGCATTGACTTCCCATTGTCTATTGACTTGATACCAGCATAGCTGAATTGTACTGTTGCAACATCAATCTTGACCATATTGCCATCTGATATGAGTTGNGTTTGAAGTGCACACGCCTGTATACTACCGTGACTTCACACTCATTCATGACTAGTGGGTTCAAGTACATGATAACTTTAAAATGTTACACACACTAAGCTAAAAATATTCTGCAACCATTATACATGTTCTTAAGAAAATTCTACGACATGCATTGACTTCCCATTGTCTGTTGACTTGATACCAGCATAGCTGAATTGTACTGTTGCAACATCAATCTTGACCATATTGCCATCTGATATGAGTTGNTTGACTTGATACCAGCATAGCTGAATTGTACTGTTGCAACATCAATCTTGACCATATTGCCATCTGATATGAGTTGGATGTAACATGTAGGCAGTCGGATGCGCAACTCATTGTCTAACACACATTTTATTTATTTACTGTATGCTGTCTCTGTGCGGTGAAAATATGATGCAAAGTACAACTTGCCATTGACTAACTCTGACAGCAGCTTCTACGGTATGGTCCCGTTCAGCTTCGCGATTAGGCATTCCATGATTAACAGAGGATCAGAACTATAGTTATCCTCCTTNACGGTATGGTCCCGTTCAGCTTCGCGATTAGGCATTCCATGATTAACAGAGGATCAGAACTATAGTTATCCTCCTTGCCAGCAAAGCTATTTATAAAGGCTGGAGGTGTTTTTAAAAAATTTTGACCTTTGATATAGTCAAACAGGTGCCACATCTTTATCAAAAGCACATTAAGACAAGGGCATAAGAGGTTACATCTTCATGTGTCACATGCATGTGCTAGATGTTTTTTTATATTTCTCACTCAACCTTCTAAACAAAGGACACTCACACTGGGTTTGTAGATCGCAGAGTTTTATTTAAGTGGTGCAATAATTGCTTAAATTTCGCTTCTGCTCCTGCCTNCACACTGGGTTTGTAGATCGCAGAGTTTTATTTAAGTGGTGCAATAATTGCTTAAATTTCGCTTCTGCTCCTGCCTGGCTACAAAAACTAATGTAAACGAGAATGTACCATTCTCGTTTAATACAGAGACAAGTAGATTGCATGCTTTCTCATATTCCACATTGCCCTCGCTCTAATTGCGAACATTATATAATTTTTCCAGCCAGGTATTAGTTACTTTGCTTTTAACATCCAGTTCATGCAATGGAAACGGCAGTCAGAATGTACGTGTCTCTATGCGACCATCAACATATACTATACACATCCGTTTAATAATAAAACCCTGCTGTGAGACGCAACCCTGAATGATCACGTATATTATGATGGATGGAGAGAGAATGGGTTATAATTGTAACTTACATCAGTATTTTAACTACTCTGTTGTGCATATTATACGTGACTAGTCTGTCGTGAAGTATTAAGGTGTAGGCCGGGATATTCTCTGCTGCAGTTATTTCAATCCTGTAGTCTACAACCCCGGATTTTAAGCGATCGGTTGATTGTTGACGTCAAACACTAGTAGGTGCGCTGTGCAATGAACTTTTTTGGTTCTATAGTGGGGGCTTGTGTTTGACCATAGTATGGACGTTGAAAGTCTGCATACATTTGGTACGGTACTATATACACNCTATAGTGGGGGCTTGTGTTTGACCATAGTATGGACGTTGAAAGTCTGCATACATTTGGTACGGTACTATATACAAGCGGTATTTAAACTCCATGTGGGTAGGTCTCGGAGTTTAAGAAAATCTTAACGTTCTTAATATTTACGTGATCAAATTTCGAACAGTCCTTATTGAGTGAGTTCCGTTTACCTGTCTGAAATGCAACAATTTTATATATATCGGTTTGTCACTTGTGAAACAGGTTTTCACATTACAATTTACACTTACAGAGCTCGGTGTGCTAGGATAAGTTTCTAAACTCCAAGTACGAAATGCTATATCTACGTTCCTTCCTTTTTCTGTATATTTCAAAAATTTTACGTGTTCCGACATACTAACTTGTACATGTGGTAGTAACCAGTCAAAAGAAAGTATTGAGAGTGTAGCTGCTTGTTGGACCTCCCCTGCAACCTGGAGTGCATTAATTTGAGTGTTAACCATTTGCATAACTATCTCCTGCTTGGAGTTAATAACCATATGTCTAGTCTTCCACTAAACCGAACAGCATAGCAAGGGGAATACTTACTTCAAATTTACCGTTGACATATACAAGATTCTTAAAGTCTTCTACGATTCCCCAGCCAGCCATTTTGGTGGCCGGCAGATGGTTATGCGTTAATGAAAGGTTATTCTTTATGGTTGCCATGATTCCAGCATTGCAGGTTGCATCTACATCGCACCCATTCAATTCATAGGAGATTCTATTAATAATGTGAAGTATACCGTTTACAATGATTTTAGTCATTGCTGGGAGTGGTTAACTGGTCCTTGTCAGCATACCCCGGAAGCGCAAATAAGAATTACATGGTACTGTGTAAATATCTTGGTTTTGCACGGGAATCCATACCTCNCATTGCTGGGAGTGGTTAACTGGTCCTTGTCAGCATACCCCGGAAGCGCAAATAAGAATTACATGGTACTGTGTAATTATCTTGGTTTTGCACGGGAATCCATACCCCTGATGAGGCCATGTATGGGCCTGGTAGATATAGTAAGTACGTGTGGATTTCTGCCTTTGTTATTGCGTCTTCGTATTCCTGCGGCTCTCTTATGTTTAAGATTTCCATGTCCATACTTACACTTAACCGTTAATCCTAATATGGTAAGGAAACACACATTTTCAGATGTTAGGGGACTCTGTGCCTGTCTCGTACTGATTTTAGGCATGAGGTGATAAGTTCTTTTAATTGTTTTCGCATGCTTAATTTTCAGCCCCATCTTTCCACAAATGCCAACGCAATGTTATTTCCTCACCTCGAAAAATAATCAAACTACTTTCTTGGTCTAGTATGGAAACAATTACTTCCTGTACGTTTTCTGTCGTGACTGGCATATATATGGGCATTGTTGGCACGCTCACTAGTTTAAAACCCGGCGGGACGTTTCCAAATAATTCACGTAATCTCTGACTTGGTTTACCATTGAGAAACGCTCTGCAAATTAAATTATAATTTATTCTTTTAATGTTCACGGGAAATATATTTACATGCAGGGTAGATTCGTGAGATTTATTTGCCTCGTATTTCGTTATGCAGAGTATTAGAATTTCCTCGTATCACTAAGGTAACGTCCAGTCCCAGCTCTCGTTTCAGATACTCGCCGATGTCCTCAATCTGGTACGACCCGGTGGGGATATGCACCTCTTGTATCTTAATGTCGCCCTTAACATATCGAAACATGCAATTATGTACATCTATGTTTGATACTGTAAAATATTTTTGAAAATCTAACACAGCTACAGACCACGTGCCTGCCAGGCTTATAGGTGGAAAATGCACGGACCGTAATTCCGAGGTATTGCCTGTTACTATAAGAGTAAGCGACATGACTGATACATTAGCAATATTGCATTGACTTTAAGTAAGAAGGAAGCCGAAGCACAGGTGACCCCAGTTCCAATCCTGCGGACGCTGTTTGGTCTCGTGGTTGTAATAAATTCTAGCATCTTTAAAATATTTTTTCAACTCGGGCAGGGCCCTTAATTTCCCGTAGCTATCATAATATTGTATTGTGTTCCCATTCTTCTTATAGGCTGTCCAATGAGTCCCAGGCCCAGAACTCGTATCTAAATTTACTATGCCACTTTCTACCTGTCTCGGGCGCTATGGCAATTTATGCAAATCTATATTTATTAATGGATGATCAGATAGTTCACTTAGGATTTCCTCTTTCGTCGCCGCCGTTTCGAACCCTGCCGCGTTACAGACGCAGGTATAGCCCTTTCCCCATTATTTTTGAGCTGCCAATATTTTCCAATTTTCATTATGATGTAATTGTTCAGCTAGACATTTATTCTCGTCTTTAGCACTGTTCACACCTCGCGCAATACCGATCACTACTCCAATTAGACTGCCCAACACTCCTAGGGCAGGTAAAATGAACAGGAGTATCCCTCCACGTTTAGCCTTCCTGCAAGTATGTTTCTTTCTTCCAAACTTGATTCCCATCCCTCTTTTAACTTTGGACTTCATAATTTTTGAAACACCCAATTAGCCAGGTGTTCCCTGAGCTTAGAATTAGCAGAACCATATATTGCTTTGGCTGTATTTGCAAGAATAGCATCTGCAGTATGTTGGTCTTTCAAATTATTACTAGTGGCATATGCAATGTCATGTTCCTTGCTTGCAGTGTCTAGAGTATTTACAGGCATGTCTCCTCTGTGTAGTCTTCATGCCAGATGAGTGCCTGTCCCGCAAAATATGTATCCTGGTATATGAGCTTCAAATGGAAGCTTACTTATTAATGTGTTAACCAGACCTGCTCCTTTCTTAGCAATCTAATCCCCGCGAGGCATAACGTGNTAGAGTATTTACAGGCATGTCTCCTCTGTGTAGTCTTCATGCCAGATGAGTGCCTGTCCCGCAAAATATGTATCCTGGTATATGAGCTTCAAATGGAAGCTTATTTATTTATGTGTTTACCAGACCTGCTCCTTTCTTAGCAATCTAATCCCCGCGAGGCATAACGCGAAACTGACTGTTAAATTGGATAGTAAAAGTGTTTTATGAGGTTTGTGAATGGATTCGAATGTGGGCTGGCTGGTGNGAAACTGACTGTTAAATTGGATAGTAAAAGTGTTTTATGAGGTTTGTGAATGGATTCGAATGTGGGCTGGCTGGTGTGTGTGACTTCATTTAGCAAGACACTACAGTCTCGGCTGGCTGTTGACAATGTTTTCCCCATCTTCCACCTCGCTTCACTACCGGGTGTTTTTCCTCCCTGCAGGAGCGATGGTGGCAATCCCTGTTTTCTCTCCCCCCACACATCTCCTCTACCCGATGCGTGATGAGCAGACTAATTGGTGCTGTGTAGGCCACAGCATGCGACCTTCCCCACCCCACACCTCACCAAACGAGCAGGTCACTTCCCCACCTCACACCTCCTGCCCCCAAGCGAGTGCGTGATTTGCCTGTTGGACACAACCACTTTTTTATATCTAGAAGCGAAATTAATTTTTACTAAGATCTGATTTCAGAATCCAACTGTTGTAGCGTTTATGAAATTCAAGCCATTTGACATATGCTCTGTCGCCTCTAGTATGTAAAATTTTCGCGACCAAATAAGTATCAGGATATTTGGTTAGCAGTATTTGTTGCTCGTAAAATGACCCTTTCACTTGCTCCCCATTCTAATCTTCAAGCTTATAGGTTCGTGGTTTGTAATGCTGAATCTTTGCAACATGAAATAATTCTACAGACCAATTCGGAAAGTATACCTTAGAGAACCGATTTTAGTGTGTGAAATACATACATAATCGCCCACCTTTCCTTCTGTTTCCTAGAATCTAGGCCCCCTGGTATGTATAAACATGGTTTACAGCAGGGAATCATCTTTAACATATACCAGATGCATACAAATTGTCCTTTGTATTATATTATTGTAATTTCTAATGATACGAGGTAACATATCCAGCCAAGCATAACTTCCTTGCATCGAAAATTCTCGCCACATAAGATTTTCAGAGTTANGATACGAGGTAACATATCCAGCCAAGCATAACTTCCTTGCATCGAAAATTCTCGCCACATAAGATTTTCAGAGTTCTGTTAAACTGTTCCACTATAGAATCTTTTATCTCACTTAATGTACTGTAATTATTAAAGTTATTCTGTTTCATAAGTGAACGGAAAGGTTTATTTTAGAATTCCTTGCCTAAGTCTGTTTTAATATTTCTTGGTGCTCTCTTGTAGTTTAAAACCATTTTCATAGCCNGATACGAGGTAACATATCCAGCCAAGCATAACTTCCTTGCATCGAAAATTCTCGCCACATAAGATTTTCAGAGTTATGTTAAACTGTTCCACTATAGAATCTTTTATCTCACTAAATGTACTGTAATGATTAAAGTTATTCTGTTTCATAAGTGAACGGAAAGGTTCATTTTAGAATTCCTTGCCTAAGTCTGTTTTAATATTTCTTGGTGCTCTCTTGTAGTTTAAAACCATTTTCATAGCCNATTTTAGAATTCCTTGCCTAAGTCTGTTTTAATATTTCTTGGTGCTCTCTTGTAGTTTAAAACCATTTTCATAGCCCTGGCAATGTCACTTCCCATCTTACATCTTACAGGGACACTCCAAGTAAATTGACTATAACAATCGATTACTGTTAACAGGTATCTACAGCCTTTATTCACAGAGGTGTAAGGAATAATTTCCACCAGGTCAGCCTGATATAGGTTGCGAAGCCCAAACAACAGTACACCCCTTCTAATGTAATTCCTTCGTGCTTGTGGGTGCAGCTCACTTGCAATCGCTGCAAGAGACATTTTTTCAGTACACGTACCCTCTTTCACATAATTATTCAATGATATTCATGATCTCATTGGTGTGTGAATTATTTCCTGCCTGTTGGGATGCAATGAGTAGACATAGGCATGTCACTAATTCGTTTATGGCATCCCAGTAACATAACAGATAACAGCTGACTGTTATCACAAAGTTTTGAACTCAGTCCCGAGCCACTAGATATTCCAACATCCGGAAACAGCTCTGACACAATGTCAAATTTCGGGTGTGATTCATCCTTATATGTATTGCTAGTCATGTCATTATCAGTTAAATGTGCATTAGTGATAGCAAGCAATTTTTTATATTGATTAAGAGCTTCTCACGAGAATTTGCCTGGACTTCATTTATATAGTAGTTCGTAAAGGCCAGGAGAAGTGTGTATTATTTCGTTGTCAATCTGTACATAATCTTNGGACTTCATTTATATAGTAGTTCGTAAAGGCCAGGAGAAGTGTGTATTATTTCGTTGTCAATCTGTACATAATCTGTGCGTAGAAAAAAAATTTGTTTCTTACCAATATACCATTTTTTATTCCTCGTGTAAACACTATATATCCCATCATTAAAACATGTTGTATAGAAGTGAGATAATTATGGACAGTNTTTTTATTCCTCGTGTAAACACTATATATCCCATCATTAAAACATGTTGTATAGAAGTGAGATAATTATGGACAGTGGTAGAGTGAGATCTGTGCTTTTTATGTTTTTAATCGACCAAAGAAACTTCATCTGGAATTAGCTTTAATTCATTGTCCAGATCAGTCTTCGCGATAGGGTGAATAGACTGTTTATTTAGTACATCCAGTTGGGATGCGATTGGTTGAAAAGCTTGGTCCAGTACGGCATCACGTTCCATATGCGCCTGCTTGCCCTGCAGATACTTGCCACGCACAATTGTAATAGTGNTTGGTCCAGTACGGCATCACGTTCCATATGCGCCTGCTTGCCCTGCAGATACTTGCCACGCACAATTGTAATAGTGTGGCGTAAATCCTCCATGGCTGCAGATGTTATACTAATGGTTCTAAGGGAAATATTTGTACATTATATATTAGACAACGACTCTACACACAATCAGATTGACTATTTTATCCTCCAATGTATTGAGTTGTTTGAGAATGGCAGCATGTATGTGCTCGCAATGTTACCATTTTTCATTGTCTGTGCGCAACACATATAAATAATGAACAATATGGTGTCGTATAAGTTCCTCAATATCTCAAAGGCTACTCCTCAAACTTTGGTTACGGCTTTCCACTTCTTCGAGCATATTTATAAAAAGTTTGTCAGTCATGCCCTCGAATATTGTGCTGCATCTGGTTTCCAGGCTACCTATGCTCTCCAACTGCACACATAGTGTATTTAGCATACCTACACTTTTGCCAGATGTATTAATTTGCTCGTCTAGTTTAGTGGAGAGGCATGCAAACCTCTTACCAATGGTCTGTTCGACTGCTGTGAGACAGGCATCCACAACACTAAGCTTGCCTGCAGTCTCATTCGTTTCACGCAAATTATTTCTCAATGTTGCCACGAGGGTCGTAAGCGACCTATAATCCACATGTTCGCCTAAATCTTTAAGCTGTGCTTCCACGGCAGGTAGCTTGCTTCCCACCACGCTTTGCATGTTATCAGTTAATGTCTGAAAATGTTTTGTCACTGTAGCGGACAACATACTGAAGAGATCTAGGTTCGATTGCAACTTCTTACTTACTACATCCAGTGTGATGCTGCTCGTGGCTTTGTCATTAAGGTGCCTGTCTAGTTTAGCTGCAAGACCGCTAATTTGCGTACCTGCATCGTTAATTTTCTTCTTAATAGCTCAAACCCTACCGCCTATCGTGCCAAGTTTTTGTAAATCATCGGATGATTTGCGCAGCTGGGCGTCCAGCTTGGTAGACAGTATGTTCGTTTTGGCGAAAAGACGGCCCTCCATAGCAACAAGGTTCGATTCCAGCTTCTTATCTACTTTACTCTCGGGCTTTGCTTTAAGGTACTCGCCAAGTATGACAGTGAGGCCTCCTAGAACTCTAGCACCGATCTGCTCTATTACATCGTCGATTTTATTTTCCACGACCGAAATCCTACCACCTATTGCATTCATTTTCAGTAAATCTTCAAATAATTTGTGTAGCTGGGCCTCCATTCTGGTGCACAGTACATTCGTGTTGCCTGACAGTCTACCTTCCACAGTTTCGAGTGCGTCCCCGCCAGTAAAAGCAGTCATTTGGGATATATTTTCAATTAATGTACTGCGCAGAAAATCCATGTTTGTGGTGAGTATATTGGTATCAAAGAGTCGTCCTTCCACTGTAGCGAGTTTCCCACCCAATGCAGATAGTTTCTTAACATCTTCAGACAATGTGTGTAATTCACTTGTCATGGTCGTATCAATTCTGCTGGCTATACGCTCTCCCATACCACTCAGCACAGTCTCTAAGGCTGTGATTCGTGTAATACCTGCTAATGATGTGAGCAGATGCGTCTCGATACTAGTTTGATGTGTTGTCATTCACCACAGTGCTTCCAACATAACACATCGTGCAAAGGATACATTTGCAGCATCACCATCCTGTTTAGCATTGCCTAAATTCTTTGCTCGTTTTCCTCCGAAACTGATGTTTCCATCATTGGTAGATATGGTACAGCTTTCCAGTCCCCACTTCAGGCCACTATGGCCAAATTTGGATACTGAGTAGCTCATTCTTCACTGACGATCAATAATGAACTGGTCAAAACCTAAACGGTACTGCCCCTTACCAAATTGAAAATCTTTNAAAACCTAAACGGTACTGCCCCTTACCAAATTGAAAATCTTTTGCTATTGCTAGGAACCCATGGGATTCGCGTGCCAGCAATGCGAACACATTCCTTTAAATCTGTCAAATGTCATGGTATTCACATGGTCAGAGTAAACATGGCATAAATTCAGGTCGTCCATATAAAATACGACTAGGAAATAAGCGTTGTGGCATTGAAAATGTTTCGGCTTTCGTGAATACGTTTGACATAGGTCATGGCATCCCATGCAAAAATATNAGCGTTGTGGCATTGAAAATGTTTCGGCTTTCGTGAATACGTTTGACATAGGTCATGGCATCCCATGCAAAAATATTTCTGCATTGTCGTCTGTTTTTCACATGGTATGTCGTCGAAAATAAACACAGAGTTCGGTAAAGCTTTGCCTGGCTGTACGACTGCTTCATTATCGCTGCAGGGAAATTAACCAAGTCCTGAAACTGCTTGTAATATTTCTGATAGTCGCAAGTACTATTGCTGTTGAAGCGATTTTGTGTATAGGTAAATGTTCTCGAATCTAATCTCATTGGGTTCCTCTAGAAGGCTGACAANACAATCAGATTGACTATTTTATCCTCCAATGTATTGAGTTGTTTGAGAATGGCAGCATGTATGTGCTCGCAATGTTACCATTTTTCATTGTCTGTGCGCAACACATATAAATAATGAACAATATGGTGTCGTATAAGTTCCTCAATATCTCAAAGGCTACTCCTCAAACTTTGGTTACGGCTTTCCACTTCTTCGAGCATATTTATAAAAAGTTTGTCAGTCATGCCCTCGAATATTGTGCTGCATCTGGTTTCCAGGCTACCTATGCTCTCCAACTGCACACATAGTGTATTTAGCATACCTACACTTTTGCCAGATNGCGTCTGGTTTCCAGGCTACCTATGCTCTCCAACTGCACACATAGTGTATTTAGCATACCTACACTTTTGCCAGACGTATTAATTTGCTCGTCTAGTTTAGTGGAGAGGCATGCAAACCCCTTACCAATGGTCTGTTCGACTGCTGGGAGACAGGCATCCACACCACTAAGCTTGCCTGCAGTCTCATTCGTTTCACGCAAATTATTTCTCAATGTTGCCACGAGGGTCGTAAGCGACCTATAATCCACATGTTCGCCTAAATCTTTAAGCTGTGCTTCCACGGCAGGTAGCTTGCTTCCCACCACACTTTGCATGTTATTAGTTAATGTCTGAAAATGTTTTGTCACTGTAGCGGACAACATACTGAAGAGATCTAGGTTCCATTGCAACTTCTTANAGTTAATGTCTGAAAATGTTTTGTCACTGTAGCGGACAACATACTGAAGAGATCTAGGTTCGATTGCAACTTCTTACTTACTACATCCAGTGTGATGCTGCTCGTGGCTTTGTCATTAAGGTGCCTGTCTAGTTTAGCTGCAAGACCGCTAATTTGCGTACCTGCATCGTTAATTTTCTTCTTAATAGCTCAAACCCTACCGCCTATCGTGCCAAGTTTTTGTAAATCATCGGATGATTTGCGCAGCTGGGCGTCCAGCTTGGTAGACAGTATGTTCGTTTTGGCGAAAAGACGGCCCTCCATAGCAACAAGGTTCGATTCCAGCTTCTTATCTACTTTACTCTCGGGCTTTGCTTTAAGGTACTCGCCAAGTATGACAGTGAGGCCTCCTAGAACTCTAGCACCGATCTGCTCTATTACATCGTCGATTTTATTTTCCACGACCGAAATCCTACCACCTATTGCATTCATTTTCAGTAAATCTTCAAATAATTTGTGTAGCTGGGCCTCCATTCTGGTGCACAGTACATTCGTGTTGCCTGACAGTCTACCTTCCACAGTTTCGAGTGCGTCCCCANCTGGGCCTCCATTCTGGTGCACAGTACATTCGTGTTGCCTGACAGTCTACCTTCCACAGTTTCGAGTGCGTCCCCACCAGTAAAGGCAGTAATTTGGGATATATTTTCAATTAATGTACTGCGCAGAAAATCCATGTTTGTGGTGAGTATATTAGTATCAAAGAGTCGTCCTTCCACTGTAGCGAGTTTCCCACCCAACGCAGATAGTTTCTTAACATCTTCAGACAATGTGTGTAATTCACTTGTCATGGTCGTATCAATTCTGCTGGCTATACGCTCTCCCATACCACTCAGCGCAGTCTCTAAGGCTGTGATTCGTGTAATACCTGCTAATGATGTGAGCAGATGCGTCTCGATACTAGTTTGATGTGTTGTCATTCACCACAGTGCTTCCAACATAACACATCGTGCAAAGGATACATTTGCAGCATCACCATCCTATTTAGCATTGCCTAAATTCTTTGCTCGTTTTCCTCCGAAACTGATGTTTCCATCATTGATAGATATGGTACAGCTTTCCAGTCCCCACTTCAGGCCACTATGGCCAAATTTGGATACTGAGTAGCTCATTCTTCACTGACGATCAATAATGAACTGGTCAAAACCTAAACGGTACTGCCCCTTATCAAATTGAAAATCTTTTGCTATTGCTAGGAACCCATGGGATTCGCGCCAGCAATGCGAACACATTCCTTTAAATCTGTCAAATGTCATGGTATTCACATGGTCAGAGTAAACATGGCATAAATTCAGGTCGTCCATATAAAATACGACTAGGAAATTAGCGTTGTGGCATTGAAAATGTTTCGGCTTTCGTGAATACGTTTGACATAGGTCATGGCATCCCATGCAAAAATATTTCTGCATTGTCGTCTGTTTTTCACATGGTATGTCGTCGAAAATAAACACAGAGTTCGGTAAAGCTTTGCCTGGCTGTACGACTGCTTCATTATCGCTGCAGGGAAAATAACCAAGTCCTGAAACTGCTTGTAATATTTCTGATAGTCGCAAGTACTATTGCTGTTGAAGCGATTTTGTGTATAGGTAAATGTTCTCGAATCTAATCTCATTGGGTTCCTCTAGAAGGCTGACAAGCACACATGTCTTACAGCAATTGCTCGGTCCAGCTATAATAGCTTGTACGGTCCCCGGTAATAACTATCCATGATGTGATTTAAAGTTGTTTATTTCGTCTCCGTCAACACACCACTGATCTGCACAGGAAGCATGGTTCGCTGCTGCACGATCTACATTGCACTGGTATGCAAATCACTTAAAAAGCATTATTTATGTAAGTTTTTTTGAGCTCTGTTATGTAAAATTCTCAAATAATTAGTTTTTTGTGCATTCGTGAGGCTGGGATGCAACCTATCTCTTTGGAAGTGGGCGCTCGTGTTGTTGTGTTAGGACATAATTATTTTTTAACGGCATCCCAATAACTTAAAATGACTGTTGATTTGGAGACACCTTGTTAACCTATATGTGGGCTTAGAGCCGCTCTCGTTTGTCTGCTGGCTGAGTCCACAGGTTATTAGTAGATAGGGGTTTTTTTTAACACATGCCTTTACTTCCTATGATGGAAGAAACTGAAATTTATTATATCAAATGTATTGATACTTCCAATTCATTTTACATATGAATGCTACATATATAACTTGAGAAATGTCTGTATTACATCTGATGTATTGATACTTCCAATTCATTTTACATATGAATGCTACATATATAACTTGAGAAATGTCTGTATTACATCTGATGTATTGATACTTCCAATTCATTTTACATATGAATGCTACATATATAACTTGAGAAATGTCTGTATTACATCTGATGTATTGATACTTCCAATTCATTTTACATATGAATGCTACATATATAACTTGAGAAATGTCTGTATTACATCTGATGTATTGATACTTCCAATTCATTTTACACATGAATGCTACATATATAACTTGAGAAATGTCTGTATTACATCTGATGTATTGATACTTCCAATTCATTTTACACATGAATAATTAGTTTCTTTGTTCTCATATATTATATAAACATGTACAGGAAACAGGTGTGTAGTTCATGCTTCAATATATATATATTATGTACACCTGTGATGTTATTCGTACTGCAAAGAGTGATTACTAAATTCATATGAACAATTAAATAAAACCCGACACACATATTTTGTGATATTATAGAATTTGAATTTTTTTTCTGTGGAGGCAACTGCGTGTCTGTAGCCATACTTGTAAAGGAAACAATTTATACTTGTACACATGTGCATATATTACACAAGTGAAGAGTGTTTAATATATTTATATGACTAATAATTAATTTGTTCAATATTAATTATATTATTTAGTAATATTAAATAATCAGTTATTATACGCTGGAAGAAACTGTGTGTCTAGCCGCTGTTCCACCGTGGCACCAATGGCAAGGGGGATTCGTCAACAGAGAAATGTGTCTTAAATAATAGTGTTGATACTGTATTAAGTGTTTGATAAATTCATATGAATAACATTTAGTTTGACCCAAAATACTGGCATGTGTATTATATTTAATGATACTGCAAACAGTTATTAATATATTATTCATGCTTCAATATTCATTATGTACATCTGAGACAAAAATGTATCTTACGGTGGAATTTCCTGCAAAAGTATTTAATAAATTCATATGAATAATTATATAAACCTGGTAAATTATATTTACATTGGGAGATACTGAAATGTGTGTAATAAATCACAGTAGTGATGCTGGGAACAGATTGTAATAAATTCGTATGAATAATAATTATATAAACCTCATAAATAACAGTGCTTGTAGCCTCGGGCGATTTAATGACAAGGAGGGTTCGTTGCAGGGAGCTGTTGCCTGTGTCTACATGGTACAAACAACTATGCCTACCATGGAATGTTCTAGAATTTTTTTTTACTTTTGAAATATTAAATAGATTCTTTTAACTTTTTAAAAAAATGCCTATTAAAATTTTTTTGAAAAAATAAAGTTTTGATAAATTAAAATTGGAAAAATTTTGATAACAAAATGGTGGTGCACTTGCTACCAATATGGCCGCAGTAGAGGGGAATACAAGAGCATGATGTTTACGTTTTCTTACAAAGGTTTGGGGGGTCCGTGTGTCCATGTGTCCGTGTCATGAAGCTGTGTTTGAACCGCTATTTTCTAACTACTTACACAATCAGTGTAAATAAAGATGCCTGTGTCAAGTGTGAAGAAAAGCTGCAAAAGGAGTACTAACATTTTTTTTCCAGCTTCATTTGGCCAAACACATGTCATAAGCTTATACTCATATAAAATTAGTAAAATAAATGTTATATAACTTTTCTGATATTTTCCCATGTCATTGAAGCGAGGGAGATTCTTTTTCACGTTTCACTGCCGTAAATCTTCGCCAGGAGTTTTTTGCACATTTTCATTCAAGGCTAATTCCTTACTAATACGGGTGAGAGGTCTCCAAACAGGAAAGAGTCTATTGTCTGTGTCTCAGTTTTAAGAACACTATTCTGAGAAAGCGCTTTTGCACGTCATTTAGCAAGATAAATTCTTCGTGTACTTCCTCTTTAGTAATTTTCCCACTTTTGACCGTATATTGTGCACAATTAACAAATATTACAATATTTCTAAAATGATAATATTCATCTGATTATTTTTAACTACTGTCATATGTAGTCATTAGCACAACATGAGGTGTGGAGGAAGAGGTGGAATAAAATAATCAGTGATTGATGACCCCTATGTTATTTTTAATAATTGCATTTTGTTTATGGAAGTAAATAATTGTCAAATAATATCTTTTAAAATACTGTTTCTTTACAAGTCACCTAAGGCTTACAAAATTCGCGTGGAACGAAGGTCCTTATTAAACAAAGGAAATAAAACAAATTCTCTAATTTATTTGCAATGGAATATAAGTATATACAGCTAATATTTAGAAACCAAAACAACCAATCCCTACTATTAACCATTAATATTTTTTTTTATAAATTATTGCAATTTTTATGTTAAACTCAATTATAATATATGTAATAATCACTGTTCTTATACCACATAGTCACTAAATTTTCACACATTAATTACAAATATACGATTAAACTGTCCACTGTAAACATTTACATCCCCTGAATTTACGTCACTGACGAAACAAGTCCCACTTTTTACACATCAACCAGTCAGTCCCAGTAGTCTCTTTTGTAATGATAGTGACACACTGCACTTGCCAGTCACTACTTCATTGCCCGTCGTCTTCCAGCTCACGCACATCGCTCGCATTCGACACTAGCGTTCATCCAAGACTCCGACATAGATGTATTTGTATAGCTGAGAACATGGAGGTACGAATAAACTGGAGATGGCATGTTGTGACGTAGGTAAAGCCACCCGGAGATAGGCGGTTTTACAGTGGATGCTCTAGCCGTCATCACTGTAGCCCAAACATTGTGTTTACGTTGATATGTCCCTAACATTTGGTGTTAAACAAAAAGGATGAGAAATAAATAAGTTTATATTACAATGGTAGTCCAGTGGGGAGGGGGGCGGGTGTTGGACGAACATCTATATATATAAGAGTTAACTGATTCCTATTAAACATTGTACATATTTGATGTGAATACAATATACAATATATATATATATATAATTAATTTTAGTACAACATGATTTAAAATGAATGCTCAGCTTACTTTTTTTAATGTTATTTACATGTTCACTGTTGTAGTACTTATAATCCTAATATTATTGACATATCCACGTCTCGCACGAACTAAGGGACGAGGACAGCCGACATCGCGAGTCAGCAAGTTCACAGCCAGCCCCCACGTGTGTTCAGAGTTCATCGACCCAAGTCGAACTTTCAGTGCAGCCAACTTCCATTTTACACTGTTGTTGCACAATCAGTCAACCCAACACATCCACGATAGTTACGGACCCATTATCGGAACTACAGTCTCACTAAACAACTTTACTTCTGCTATCAATCCAATTCAACTTTATTTCCACTACAAATATCTGAAATATTTCTCTACACTCTTCTACTTTCTCCAGCATCCCTCCAGAGATGAGGACATCTCTTTTCATCACTTTGGGGAGAATGTTACGATTGGTCCCGTTGTGCAACGCCTGTCTAAGCAGAATTGCGCAAAGAGGCCACAAACGCGTTTGTAAAACATAACATCGGACCGGTATCAATTGCAGCAACCAGCGGAGAATTGCGCAAAGAGGCGCGGAAAATGTGAGTACTGCTAGTCTAAGGGCATTTCAGCATAATTAGAACAAACGGCGAGGACACTCCACCTCCGACGCACAACGGGAGCCAATCAGAACGAATTACGTCAATAAACACGTGGAGGGCGAGAAGAGTGAACTGGGCTCCGAGGACCGTGATCGACAGTCTGCGTGGTTCAACAGGCGGGTCAACTGCGGGTTCGAGGGCGTCTTCCGACAACGGGGCCTGGGTGCGAGGCTAGGGTGACCTCCCTCTTTATCATGTTATTTCTCTCCTAAGTAACCTTCGATTACTCCCTCTCTCTCTTTTACTTTGGACTCTTATTTTAAAATATCCATGTAATAAGTAATAACTGCTGAAGAAAGTAAAGAAAATATTAACTCGTTCTATAATTCCTCTTATTCTGAGCTTACCTTAATTCATTATTCTATCTCTTAATATCGTAAGAGTTTATGAGCAAGTAAGACTCGTAATAGCATGCTATAAGGCAATATGTTTATTAACAGAAAAACATTTGCGTATAAAGAAATTATTCATCGTTAGGCCAGTATCATATATAATGTGTCGGAAGTATCCTTTTATTTATATATATATATAATATATTTATGTGCATATATAGATATGTTATTGATATATATATAAATATATAACAATGTTTTTAGTTCTTACTTTATAAAAGGAAAACAATCCAATTTGGGACTTTGTTTTCAGTTTTATTATGTGGTGTGTTATTTTTGGGCTCTGCTAGAATGACGTTAGCGAACCGCTCAGCAGTCTACTCAAGTTCCAAGATCTACCCTTCTTTATATATTATCAACGTGCTTTCTTCAGTGAGGCAGGATCCACTTCTGCGAGATGAGAGGAGGTTGATGAGAATGTTGCGGCTATGAGAGGGCTCGCTGTCCTCCACGAAGGACACACAAGTCGTTCCCGGCCTACGTGAAAAATGGTTCAGGTGAAATGAGGAGCAGTGGCGCGATGAAAGCCGGACAAGGAAACGTATAACCTGAAGAAGATTTCCCTTCCACGAAAGTGTGAAAGAAATCCAGTCTGAAAATGTCTGCCTTTCCAATGCCTTTGATTGTATGAGATAGCTAATAGGTTATATGTATGCTGCTGTCTAACCACTGGGTTCACTATTTTATGACATAAAGTATTTTATATATTTTCACTGAATTATCTGTAATGGTGCAGTGTTATCTGTGCTTATCCCTGTAGCATCTGCGCACTATTTCCCAATTTTTATTTAATAATTTTCTCATTCATTGCAATGTTAACTTTGTTAAAAATAATAGAAGGTGATTAATACATTTTTCAAGATATTAAAATGCAGTTCCATTCAGTTATTATTGATTACTCCTTTGTCAAGAAATATAATAAAACAAACATAACTTTAGGGTGATGTTAAGAGATGATTTAAAAAATGTTTTCTGTTCCTAGCTAACGTTCGTGGGAAGTTTACTTGCTATTGTTCCCAGTCTATGAGCGGGACGATAGTTTTCGCCGTGTTCGGCCCTATTAGTATGCACTTCTTGTTTCTTTTTAGANGCACTATTTCCCAATTTTTATTTAATAATTTTCTCATTCATTGCAATGTTAACTTTGTTAAAAATAATAGAAGGTGATTAATACATTTTTCAAGATATTAAAATGCAGTTACATTCAGTTATTATTGATTACTCCTTTGTCAAGAAATATAATAAAACAAACATAACTTTAGGGTGATGTTAAGAGATGATTTAAAAAATGTTTTCTGTTCCTAGCTAACGTTCGTGGGAAGTTTACTTGCTATTTTTCCCAGTCTATGAGCGGGACGATAGTTTTCGCCGTGTTCGGCCCTATTAGTATGTACTTCTTGTTTATTTTTAGANTTCCCAGTCTATGAGCGGGACGATAGTTTTCGCCGTGTTCGGCCCTATTAGTATGTACTTCTTGTTTATTTTTAGAAGAGAGACGTTTGTAGACTCTCATTTCACCTCACAAGAAATTATGTATGGGGAAATGGCGATGATGGCGGGGGCTCGTAGATTATGAAACTGGCTGTTTCGGAAGGGCGTGTCCGTGACGCACGAAATACGAAGCGTAACCCGAACATCGCAATAAAACACTGGTACAAATACAGTTCAACTTTAGTTATTTAAACATAATCACGTATTATTATAGCGTCATTAGAATTGTTATCCCACCACGAGGTCACTGATATGAATCCCTTGTACGTAACGGGTGTTTATATATTTTTTAATAATAATTTAAATCATCCTAGCATACAATAGCACTCGCCCACCACCACATCCTCCAAATTGGATAGCTTACAAACTAAACTCTTGGGCGTTAATGACAGGAAAAATTTATTACACACTCTTTTACTAGTTCTGTTTTAGAAATTTTATCAGAATAGGAGTTTTGGGTTAACTTATGAATTTATGTAAGCAATTAAATGCTCATAACTCCAATGCGTGAAACTAGAGGTAGAGAATTCAAGGATTGTTCGATGAATGTTGGATTTGATCACTTCTATGATTAAAGCAAATAGTGCCTGCAAGGGAACTGTATTCGTTAGTGAAAAAAGCTACTTTAAATACAAAATCATTTGCAGCAGGATTTAAAGTTGAAGAGGTTGTTTATATCGGTGGCCCNTGAAAAAAGCTACTTTAAATACAAAATCATTTGCAGCAGGATTTAAAGTTGAAGAGGTTGTTTATATCGGTGGCCTAAGAGTCGTAAATTCAGCCATTACTTGTCTCCAGGCTGATGAATCAGATATCTAAGACGGTAACATCGAATCCCATGAAATCACAGTAATTAAGAATAAATAGTTTTTAAAAACTTTCTAGATTGTCTAAATTTTTATAATCTGGCTTTCTTTTAAATTTACTTAGTTAGAGTGTGTAAAAACGAAAGAAAGATATGCTATCATAGATATGATTATCAGAATATAAACACAAAAAATGATCTTTAACATTCAATATTTGTGTCCCAAAATATTTATTTTGCTTTGTTTCTAGTCAGTAAATGATCTGTTAGCCAACCAGTTAATGTTAATAAATTAAAGTTTTTTAAAGAGATGTTCGGTTCTTAAACAATATGCTAATCTCACAGTGGTGATATTTGTTTCTTAACCATTGCAATACAGGAAAAAAAAAACATTTTCTTATTGAAATTAAATGGTTTTTTCTTACTCTGTTACACGCTTGGTGTTTTATTTTGCTGTACTCAAGTCATAGTATTGTAACTGCCTTCGGCCATGTCATTTGCTGAGATTCACAGCCTACATTCCATCGCTTCNGTACTCAAGTCATAGTATTGTAACTGCCTTCGGCCATGTCATTTGCTGAGATTCACAGCCTACATTCCATCGCTTCCCTTCTTGTTCCGAAGATAAAGCGAGGCCCAAATAACAACCCCGTGTCTCGCGAATTTAGAAACTGGGGTAATGGCCGACATCGATCGACATATACTCGGAGAGAGCATTTACCCCTGCAGTAACACGACTGTCTGCACAATGTGAGACAAAGGCTGAAGAAAAGGTTACCATTTCTAGTATTTCCTAAAGTGGATAGTGAAATACTTGTATTACCTTATTGGGTTATCTTTCTTTTTGTAACGAAAATCATATGCAATTTATTTTGCTTGGTATATGTTCTTCTCAATATTACTATAATAAAAGATACATTAACATCTCTAATCATCGATGAGAAATATTTTAGGCTATTTACGAAGCTCAGCACAAAAAAGTAGTGGCAGCACGGGTAAATTTAAAAACAAATTGATAAATAAACAGTCGTATTACTTTATTTATTCATTCTCTACTCTGATTAATTATACGAAAATGGTTTTGACTACAGTAAAAAATATCCATTCCTCAGATATGAGTTGTACAGTATTGCAAAACGTTATATTTTTATAGATGAACTAGGGTTTTGGAAAAATCACTTAATGCAAGAAAATGATAATAATATAAACTCTTTCTGTACGCCACTTTTCCGAAAATTTTGATTATGCCTTAAAGAAGTAAAATTTCCTCTAAATAACTTATCACTGGGATAAAATACATTACCATACGCTACCTATGGAACTACATAAAATGGATATCGCAAGTAGCATTTGAAAAAATAATTAAAATTTGAAGTAACACCACTGAACAAAGTACTTTTTAGAAAATATTCATTTCTTGAATGCTCATGTTTTCATATATTCTAAATTATCGCAATATACATTAAAGTATATTCATATTTCTGTATTTCACTTCTGTGGACAAAAATTATATTGATAATGCATGGGAAGACAAAAATATATATTTTTTTTAGATTATTTTAAAAGAATTTCCGCTAGGAGACCCCAATTAATGTATCAACTCTGCCAAACACAAAATATTAACACGCTGAAAGATTTTTATTTTTTCATATTTTATGTTTAACCAATTTTGTTAGGAAGATTGAAAGCTTCCATAAATATGACATTCCAAATGCTGCTTCTAAACTAATTTAATTATCTTCATTTAAGTACAATTTTTTCTTGCTCCATGGTGACTCCGTACTTCAATATTTACGAGAAAATTAAGTTTTTTTTTATTTCACACACACATGAGAATGCTTTTCCGATTTGTAGTGGTAAGTTTTTTCAATTGGCTTGTTTTCCATACATATTTGTTAAACTGCAAAATAGAGAACATTTTCTCCCCAAGTACTTCAATTAAAGTGTGATTTTAACAGAATTTCAAGAATTTCACTCGGCCTTTTCAGTTAATTTTTTTAGGCTAACATTTTATTTTCATTTCTATAGAAACTGTATTTTTGTGATTATGAACAATTTCCACGAACAATATATTCTATCAGAGTGACCAATGAAAACAGAAAATAGGAAGATCCATTCTGAACTTCTTCTGGCTGACATAGTACGAAGAGAACTCGAGTAATGTAGTTATATGTGGTTTAACATACCTACTCTTTATAATGGTGGTTTAAAAAAAGGACGGGTGACTCATAAATCAGGAACTGGAAAATAATCGGTTACTGTCCCATCATTCGCACGGAGGGCTTGTTATGAACCGTATACAACCGAAGTCTGGATGGCTGGACTGGAATTCGAACATGGGTCCCCCAGAATGCGATTCTAGTATGTCCTTACTGCACCACCTCGCCCGATATAAATAAAATATAATAATTTAAATTGTGCAAGTGTTTAATATGTGGCAAAGTTAAAATTTCTGCTACGTTTTTTAATATTAGGAAAAATTTAGTTGTTTTAATAATGTCTGACATGCTGTTCGATATAAGCATCAGTGTTAATATCTGTGGCCTTTGAAACTACTCTGAAATACTATTCGTGCACTGTTAAACTTGTGACGCAATATACGAAGCAAAAACCATTTTATTATCTTATGAAGAACTTATTTCAGTTTCAGAAAATATCACCTTACAGCAAGAGCGTAAATTGTGGACATTTCAGTGATTATTTGAAAATCACATAACTGAAGTTATTTCCGTTTCCTTCAAAAATCAATCCATATTTCTACTGTTGCTTTTTGGTAAATTGAACAACGTGTCTAATTCCGTAATAACTCATTGTTAACTTATAGTAATAAAACATTTATTATTTCTGTTTTTCAACTGTATATGTCGTTTAATTTCAAATGATAACTGATAAATTATGTATTTTTTAAACGTAAAACAAAATTANTTTTCAACTGTATATGTCGTTTAATTTCAAATGATAACTGATAAATTATGTATTTTTTAAACGTAAAACAAAATTAGATTAAAAAGTATTAATGAATTTACCACAGTTGAGGAAATATGTCATTAATTTTAATTGTGTGTAAATATTGCCAGCCTTGTGTGCCTTGCGTGGCTNCTTGCGTGGTTGGAAAGAGAGAGCGTATGGAATAATCTAGGATGGGGTAAGATTTCTTCTAATTTATTAAATGCTGCGACATCCTATTACGCAATTTCATATGTGAAACAGACATCACTGATTAGCAGTTTGCGAATCTTTGGGTTTGCGGGGATTGTGGTAGGGAATTTTCCCTCTCATTAAAATGTGCTCCCTTGGGTCATGTAAGAAAAACTATTTTCCTGCCAGGGAAAGTGATTTCCCTTCCTAACGAGTAATAACGCAGGTTTTTGGTGTATCGCTAAAATTTCATGTTATTCTTTATGTAGTAAATTTCACACCAAGCACAGATTGGAGACACACAACGCTGCAGACATATAGGCTAGTACATTTTTCCACCACCAGATATCAGCTACTTTGCTGGAAACTGCGAATCTCCAGAAGTTTGGAGTTCACTAAAAATTTTCCTCCCCCTTTTTCTTTCAGCAATAAGTTAAATTCGCACCCTGTTGCTAAAAATTTCTCTACAAGTGTGGCACGAGTATGTAAATAAGAATTGGAATGTCCTAAGTTGCTGCCAAATGAATTCGCGAAATTCACCTACCTTGACTTATCAGTTGCATGCAAAGTTTACCTAAGGCTGAAATTATGACTTTAAATCACACACAATCACACTTACGATTTTTTATATAATTCTCTGGCTGTTTTACACGTAAAGAGACTATTTATTTGTAAATGTGATAAATAGTTGAAACATTAGAATAAGCTCTGTAACATTACCAAAACGGATAAATATAGTCCAGTAAATAACCACCAAAATATTTCTCACCTCAAAAGCAGATCACAAATTTTTGCAGCTGCCATTTTATTCACTTTCGTCATTGGGTGGTGTATAATAGTTTCAGAATGCCAAATATAAGCAATTTATAAGTTAAGTTACCTAGACTATACACAGAAAGCCCCATTTATCTTCATCGCCCACAATAACACCGAACCGGGGCCCCAAATGAAAAAGCATTTCATACAAATTTGTTTAACTGGAAGGTGGAAATAATACTGCATTATTTATTAGTAAGATACGAGTACTAACACCACTTTTTTTTAAATGACGCCATGTATTTATTCGTCAAAAGTTCAATGAAACTCATCAAGACCTAATCAAAAATGTATCACAGTGTACCAGTCTAATAAAGAGATCGTTAAAAAACGCCACACACATTGGGACTCATAAGCGTTCATGAAGACTCGTTATGTGATGCCTTGTGGCACGAATGCGCTGTTTAGATATGTATTGACAAGCTTCATTGAAGTTTTGAGCAAAATATATGGTGCATTAAAAAAACCGATGTTAGAACACGTATCTCTCTAATACTGTATATAATACTATAATGCTGAATTCCCAGCGGTATTATTTCCCCCTTCCAGTTATACAATTTTTGTATGAAACACTTATAAATTTGGGGCCCCGGTAAGGAGTTATTGTGGGTGGTCGAGATAAATGGGAAATCCTGTAGAAAATTAAAGGCTGTAGGACCTAATGTATACAAAATAAGTATAATTTTGAAAGAAGCCTGTATAGTATAACATTTTAATTATTTTTCTAAACAAATTAATGTAATTGCTGATAACTCGATCAAAATTCGAACCTGATGTCTTTTTTAATTCATTGTCCTAAAAAAAGGGGAATATTTTATGCTGGATGTAAGGTGCGAATTAAAATATTTGCTGAAGGAGGGGGGGAATTTTTAGTCGTTTCGATACTTTCAGAGATTTGCGATTTACATCAAATTGATTGGTACCTGATGGCGAAAATATGTATTATCTTATAAGTTATAAATTAACTGCAGCGTTATACGTCACCAGTGTGACATTTAGTACACCAAGGATGACACAATATTCTGTGCTACACTGGAAAACTGGGTTTTGACAGTCAGTATACCGTAGTCTACACACGAGGCTACTGACAGCCTCATGTGTTTTCCAGCCTGTACATTCTATTTGAAGTCGGTATCAAGCTACATCATCATAATTTGTACTTGGAAACAATTCGTCTCATCCGTCATCTTGCATTACTATTTTCATTTAGGGGAAACCGTTTTCCCTGGTAGAACATTAATCTTTGTTATGTGAGGCAAGAAAAAAAAAATATGAGAGAGGGAATTCCGTGGCATCATTCCCTCCCCCCTTCTCCTTCATAATCAATTGATTCGCACATTGGCTGGATAGTTAATAATAAAACTTTCAGCAGTGTTTGTTTTAAAGGTGGCCTATTTTGTTTCATGAGATCACACAGACACACTAATGATATGGACCTTTTGGTGTCCATATCATAAATAATTTTTTGTTGATTAATCTATTACTAAACTAAATTTTTTATTTTTTTTTTTTTCGATAATTCTGATATTTACTGCTGTGCTACTGGACTAATATTGAGATATGTATATGAATTGTTTCGACCAGGTGTTCCTGCTCTTTCATTCCAGTTAGAAACCAGCTATGTGGAGTACTGTGGGCAATGTCGGATGTTCTTAACCTTAACCACTGTGACCTTGAGCCAGAAATTTCTGGAAAATAACAGAATAAGGTAGAAAAAATTACAAAATATGGATGAATTATTTTATTAAAAGAATTATTATTTCAGACAACTCCATTTCATTATGTTTTGCAGTATGTTTGCCCTATTGCAAGAATCATTAGAAAACATAATTATTTTAGTTATAATGTTACGGCAAACATCACCAAAAAACTCCTCCAAGTGATCCCGCATATTAACATAGACGAAAAGTAGCTGCATGACATTTAGTCTAGCTCGCTTCGTAAGGTTGGTACATGCCCGTAAAGGTGGTAATGAGCAACGGGTTTATTGCGAAGGGAACAAGTTTGCATAGACCTCTGAAAGTACATGTTGTCTACCAGTAAATGAACACATACACATATACATAACATTACTGTCGATGTATGTACAGTAAGTAATAGGTTATGGAAAAAATGGTGGTTACCACCCAGGTGTATCCAGTCACCTTGTGAACATACTGCATTTTATGGTATCAAAGGTTCATATAAAATCCCTTCATTTTCTTTTAGTACCATATTCNTTATAATGTTACGGCAAACATCACCAAAAAACTCCTCCAAGTGATCCCGCATATTAACATAGACGAAAAGTAGCTTCATGACATTTAGTCTAGCTCGCTTCGTAAGGTTAGTACATGCCCGTAAAGGTGGTAATGAGCAACGGGTTTATTGCGAAGGGAACAAGTTTGCATAGACCTCTGAAAGTACATGTTGTCTACCAGTAAATGAACACATACACATATACATAACATTACTGTCGATGTATATACAGTAAGTAATAGGTTATGGAAAAAATGGTGGTTACCACCCAGGTGTACCTTGTGAACATACTGCATTTTATGGTATCAAAGGTTCATATAAAATCCCTTCATTTTCTTTTAGTACCATATTCAAAGCCAACTATTCTCTATCGATTTTGTAATGGAGTTACCTGTTTGCTGTCGTACCATACTTTGCACGTAGTGTACGGCTGCGAAGAAGGGACGTGAGCCAGTCTGCTTGGATATGTGGACGGCGTTTGACGGGCGTCGACGTGCCTCAGGTCGAAGAACCCGCCATCGTGGGTCGCGGCCAGCGTGAAACTGAACGCAGCGACCCCTCCCACTACCAAACCTTTGTACCGAGCACGTGATCTGATAGTCGCGGTGTCGTCGGCGAATAATACGTCAACGTGAACTTTGAATTGATTAGATGGTACCGCCATTGAAGCTTGAGAGTGTTCCTCCACGTCGAAGACGACGGCGGTTGCAGCGACCCTCTACAACATATACCAGCGCTTGAACAACGAGCGAAGAGTCATTCTGAAGGGGTCATGAGAGACTGAGTTCGTTGAAAGACCTTAGAATGGGGAAATATTCTTAATTGTTATGCTGTCTATCGTATCAGAGAGATCAATTTGCCGATACATTTTTACGTGTAGCCCGACTGGAAGAATACATTTGACCTAATGAAAATAAAAGAAAAGTTAATATGCATGTTTCTAATTTATCAAATGCTAAATCACGTACTATAAAGTTATTTCTGCAAACACGGATTTAAATTAATGTTGAATACATAAAAATTAAAATTGAAAAAGCATTAAAATATTGAAAATAAAGTAATGTAAGTAATCCCGACGAGTTGAGTACTTCAGGGGTNCAATTTATCAAATGCTAAATCACTTACTATAAAGTTATTTCTGCAAACACGGATTTAAATTAATGTTGAATACATAAACATTAAAATTGAAAAAGCATTAAAATATTGAATATAAAGTAATGTAAGTAATCCCGACGAGTTGAGTACTTCAGGGGTTGACTAAAATGCGCCAGTCCATTAGCTTTTAGCTGTTCGCGGATACCCGAAAGATACGTTGCTGCAACGCTGGATTGGTCGAGGCGCAGCTGGATACCAGGCTCTTCATCACTGGACCCCAATAAGCCCGGATCTTCCCCCATGCGTTTTTTTTTCTATGGGGGTACATAAATGGTCAAGTGTTTCGTCAACCAATGCCGTCTAACATTGACGACCTCAAAACGAGAATTACGGACGACATCCAAACCGTAACACCGGACATACTGACAAGAGTGTGGAACTAGTTTAATTATCGCGTAGATGTCGTTCGGGCCGCTCGTTGTCGTCACATTGAACATTTATGAATGTATGTTAAACAAACTTCACGGTTTCACGGTTCATTTGATTGGTCAATCAAGGTTTTATGCTGTTTGGTTTTTATATTATAAACATTCAAAGTTGGGATATTCTTTTATACTGACCCTATATATTTATTTCAACGCTATCTGAAAGTACGTGCAAAGAAGAATTCAGTGTACGTAATGAAAGTAACACAAAAACGCTAAGAAATAATGTGCAAATATAATTATGTTAGGTGGGCCGGTAGCATGGGGCAGTGGATGTGTACGTACATCTGTAAGCAAGCAACACGCGCTGTGACTCATCCTGGCGGGACCACTTCCTAATAGAAGCGCAGCACCAGTCCTATTAATCTGTAAGGGTACGTGGTATTGCAATGCGTGGCTGCATGTACGCGATGAAGTTAACGAATGAGTAAAAACTGGACGCTCTACTTATTTACGGTGAGTGTGGCAGAAATGCCAAGCAAGTGGTCTAAACGTATTGTGAAAGGCTTCATAACCGGACGCCCATCTCACAGCAAACTATACGAAGAATTATCACACGTCTCTTGTCACAGGGTGATTGGAATTCCACAACACGAGTGCGACGAAAGACTGCTACGGACGAGACGCATCAGCACGATGTGTTGGCAGACGTCGATGCAAACCCTATCCTGGGTACGAGAGAACTTTCCACGTTCGTAGGAAAAAGTAAAACAATTACGTTGCGCGTACTACGCCAAAGGAAATTCCATCCATATCACGTGAATCTTCATGAAGGTGATTACTAGCAGCGTATTCAGTTTTATAGGTTTGTTCTGATGTCTGTAAGGGATAACAGCAATTTTCTGAAGAAAATACAATATGCAAATGAAGCAACCTTTACAAACCATGGGCGCGTAAATTTACGAAATATGCTCTACTGGACAACGGAGAATACGCGTTGGGTAGGGCACGTGGAGCAACAGCGACAGTGGAAAGTGAACTTGTGGGGTGGATTCGTTGGAGACTACATCATACGGTTATACTTCATTCTAGGGACAAAGGCCGGCTGTGCGTACGCCCGTTTCCTCAGCGAGACCTTGCCGGCACTTCTGCAAGACATACCGCTCGACATACTTCGTGATATGTGGTTTAAGCATGATGGTTGTCCTGCGAATTTTGCTTTAGTGGTGAGGCAAGTGTTAAATTAAACTTTTCGAAACCGTATATTAGGGCGTGGTGGTGTTGTAAAATGGCCAGCTCGCTCCTCCGACCTCACACATCTTGATTTTTTTCCTGTGGGGAACCCTGAAAGATAGGGTGTACAACACTATTCCTATGACGCCAGAAGACATGCAGGAACGCATTGTGGCAGCTTGCAGAGGCATCACGCCAGAAACACTTAGGCTGCTCGTCTTTCGCTACATGAGCGTTTACAGATGTGTATTGCTGTCGATGGCAAACACATCGAGCACATGCTGTGAAAATGTCATGCGTTTCAACCATAACTGTACTCTTATGTACTATGCATGCGGATGCAATTGTACTTCTCCATAGGTTGGTCTGAACTCTTTTTTGTCCATATGTACGCACTCGTTACTCCGTACAGTTAATCACTAGGAAACAAATCTCGAGAATTACGTTGGTGTCTGAATAAAAAGCAATGCATTGATATCAGACTTGCACTCACATTGCACGTCTTCCCTCCACTGCGGAGCTCTCCTTCGCCCAAAATCGCATTCCGTTCCTCTTGCCTTATTAAGGCAAGTACTACGTTGCTATAAAAAAGCGGTCCTACCAGGATGAGTCACGGCGCGTGTTGCTTGCTTACAGCTGTGAGTACAGGTCTACTGCCCGATGCTAATGGCCCACTTAATTTAATCGTATTTATATATTATTTCTTGGCGTTTCTGTGTTACTTTCCATTGTATATGCTATATCACTGAATTCCTTTTTGCACGTACTTTCAGATGCCGTTGAAATAAATGTATGTTTCCTGGGGGAAAAATCATATGTCGTTTCATTATTTCTTTCCATACACGTGTTACGAATAGCTACTTAGCGGCAAATTGCTTGCCCCCGTGCGTAATTTCATTTAGCGAAAAGAGCATTTCGTGATCTGCATCCGTTCCGGATATTTTGTGGATGTCCACGTTAGGCGGACCATCACTAAAACGTTATTAATTAAAAAGTTTACGTTTGTACTATTAAAATAGGTGCCAGTACATTCAAAGAAGCGTTAACGTCACATATTTGTATAGCTCTCTCGAAGAGTGTTAAACCATTTTTACGTAATTTTCTAGCTTCTTGGTGTAAATACAACGAAATTATTTGTAGGCAACAAGGGAGGAATATCTAAAAATGATTCCATTCAAGATAGTAGAAGTTGAAGCTTGAAATTAAAAACAGACATTATCATGTTTACTCTTTTGTAAATAAAGGCATATTTCTTTACTTTATTCATTTGTGAATTCCATTTCCAAGAGTACGCTATAATGTCCGTTCTCGTAAAATGTATTAAAAGTGTCCCGCAGGGGATATAAGTTGCTATATTTTCCTTGGTGAGTTTTGCCTCGCTTTTACTGGCGTTGTAAAACATGTTATCGCATCTTCCCTTTTACGAGAGTGCTAGTGCTAAGCCCTTAAATGAAAACGGAAACAAAGTTACCGTCCCGTGACGGCCATTTTCCTGGACAAAATGCGGTCCGGAGGCAGTCAAAATAGATATCGAGGAAAGGAAAATGTTGTTCGTGAAAGTTAAAGATGCGACGGCTTAGTTTTGTAACATGCAAAATTTTATTCACCTTTCTTTTCTTTTAAGGTGTTGGATAGAAAACAATAAGCACAAAAAGAAAATAATATCTTTTTAAGTATTTCCTTTTGAAGAAAGTAAAAGAATCGACGAAGTGTAACTATACTATAAGACAAATTAAAATTATTATTTGACTTGTTGATTGCGAATTCCCACAACACAAGTGGGTGATAAGATTAACAAATGTGAGTTTTAAAATTTCTGTCAGCTATGAACTTCTGATATGGCTAATGCAGCTAGCCAATACGCCTTTATAGAGGTCAACGTAGTCGGTATCTTGCTCACGTCTTGCTGTTTACTTTGTATCCCTGCGATTTATCCGAAAACTCTAGGTTTATGCCAAACAAATATTTTCCCTAAATTTCATGTTAATTTTGTCTTCGTTAGAATTCAGTTCGCTACGCTGTTTACTACAGTCAGCTGCAGTACGCTAGTCTGGGTTTAACAATCTCACAATGACTAATAATAACATTCCTCATCGTAAGGACAGCGGTAGCAATATGGATAATTAATAAACTAATAAGCTTATTTGACTTACTTTTGGTAGGACATATTTAAGAAGGTAGCCTTTTCTTTCCCACAACTACATATTAAAAAAGCATAACACTTAGTATTCATGTATATTCAAGCTATGTACTTAAAAGTACAAATATATCGAAAACCCACAGACACGCACATTCAAACAATACGCATTCTACTAAGCTGCTACATATGAGTAACTGCCGTTGAGATGGTTGAAATCATATTTTCGAACAGTGTTTTAAAATTTTTTGGAATAACTGTTTCTATTAGACGCTATTACAAATATTTACAAAGGCTGAAGCTATTAATTATAAATTAACCACATAATAAATTAGTCCTATAAGGAGAAAGATAAAATTTTCGTGCTGGTCGAAACACGTTAGGTGGCATTAAAATGAAGATAGAAATTTATTTTGAGAAGGGAGGTAAGTCAACACATTAAATTATGATTCGCTCATCTTCATGTTCTAAAAACCTGTAACATTTACATAATTTTGGTCACCCCGTACGCGAGATCGCAAAGTTTTTTTGTTGGACCGCGACGAGGTTCAGAATTCTTATTTCGTTAAAACCATGGCTGTTAATACGTTTTTAAATGTAAATTTGTTTTGGTATAACCGTTTTGCAGTCGACCCACCCTTTCACCGATTTCATACTGCCATAAAAGTTGGTGCGCTATTTATCCCACCGAAATATACAATAAACTCAAACATGTTGTACTATCGACATATTGTACTAGACTGTGTAAAGGATTCCATTTCTTTCGCTGAAAACATTTTTTAAGAGTGGTAACGACTGTTAATATATAATAAATTTACCTCAAAGGGAAGAGAAGAGATTTGGCCGGCTACTAGCAGCGAGGTCTTGAGAGCCTTGAAAAAGGAGTGGTGCCATAATGAAAGGGAGGGGAAAACGGGAGATCCCGTCCAACGACATCGTCCAGCACGATTTCCACTTGCGAAAATCCGGTAACCCGGCCGGTAATTGAACCCGGTTCACCTTGGTGGGAGGCGAGGAAGCTAACCACTCAGCCACCGTGTCCCCATATGGCGTCAAAGTTAGTAATTTTATTCTAAAACTGAAATAATAGGTTCACTAATTTTTATATTTTATCTTTCTAACATAGCACTAAATAATTAGAACAATTTAAAATGTAAAAAATTTTTTTTGGTTTCTCGAGGTTTTTCTTTCTTTCTTTTTAAGCAATTTTCAATTATTTGTGAAAATACGGCATTTAAAGAACCAAAGAAATAGACTTATCTGATTTCAATAAATAGCTTTGAGTTTGTAAATTTGAGACAAAAAAATGTAACTACTATAGTAGGACTTGGGAGCTCTGGCAATGTTGGACTACTTCTTCCCCCGGAAAAGGAAATAATTGGACGACGGTGGTACGGAAGGTGAGAGGTAGTGCCTTCAGATTCGTCTGCCCGCCTGCCATCTACCAGTGGTTGGTGCTTAATTGTTCTGTCTGTCTCTCTTTTTCACTTGGGTAGGTGGAGCCATGTCCGTTTGTAGGCCCGTGCGACTACAGTAATGACACAACAACGTATTTTTCCTCCAAAAATATATGTATTAAAAAGACATTTGACTATCACGAAAAGGAAAAGAAGGAAATACAAGTAAAAAAAAAAGGAAATATTTTAAAAATTACCTTATTACAATATATACTTACATTTATTCCTCATAGGAAAATTTGATTATTAGCTTTCAATTCTGTACGTCCACCTGACATGGGTTTTTTTGGTATTCGTACAGTCCTCTGCGTGTTTACATGTTCTTCATTTCTTTATGATATACTAAAACACTTAACACTGGTAGGCAAACAACCGAGACGCATAATGCATTTATCGTCAAATCATAAAGGATGCAAAAAGCTACTGTATCTACGAAAGTCTGTTGGCACGAAAAAATATTCGCGGTTATCCAACGTCCCTATTTTGAAGACATAACAAAATCGTCAGCATTCTGAAGTTACAGCATTTTGAGTGTGTAATAATGTCAATGTAATTGGAAAAAACTTCGTTAGTTTACAATATACAATGACGGCAAAATGTCGATAATTTTATTTTGAATTTCTATACTATACGCTTGAAAGTATGTCCATTTCTTGTATTATTTTTAAAAAAAGAAAATTTAGGAACAGGAAATTTTTGAGACTCTACATTGTAAGTTTAAAAAAAAAGTTTTTGGGTTACTTTCTGAACTCTAAAGCAAGTTTTGAACCTGAACATATTATGGTAATAATATCACATGTCAGGGCTGCAAACATATGAATGTTGAAATTTGTAACTATTCTACGCATTTGACTATTTCGTGAGCAAATGTAGGAACGCTACAGTGGACGAATGGGAAAATTATTTACTATTTGCGCTTTGTCACTTACGTATATGCTGACGTGTTAGATTTGCTAGTAATTACTTTGGACGACATGCACAACATGTAAAACTTCCTGGAAAATATTTTGTATATTCGTTCGACGAAGGTAAATCACATGTTGCGTATATTTCTATACTAGGCCTATACCACTTTTGGGATATTAACTGCATACAAATTGTGCAAAAAATTATGAGCAAAATATGCTATTTTAATATAATATATCATAATTGTGTTGTAACATACCGAAGCCCACGATGCATGTAATAACACATTATTCATATAACATAAAAATGTTTCCATAAAAATGTTATAGAATAATGACTCATGATTATGCCAGTTTGAATTGAAAACTATTCTCTGTTATTAAATGCGTTGACAGCATTGGCATAGCTGAATATAACAAATTATTCTCCACCAAATTTAGAGTAGTTGCCGTCCCTAGTAAGATTGTGAAAATATTTTAACTTTAATTATTTCTACATGCAACTTCAACATATGGATTACATAACAAACTGGGAAGTTTGTTCCGCCCAACAAAGTATTGGTTTGTATAGGGCCAAATTATAATATTTTGTTGCTCAAACAAAACTTGTGAAGCAACAAAATGAATTTTGTTCATAGGAAAATATACACGCTTGAATGAACAAAATCTCTGTGTTAGCTGCATTCATTTGATTGGAAACTCATTTGATTGCCTTCGTTCAAAAATACAGCTCGAGAGTTTGTTTGTATTTTTGTGACATTTGGGATGGTAAAATTGCATTTTGGTGCTTTGTAATAGTATAAACCCCCTAATAAAACAACTTCAACTTGAACCTGAACATTAAGCAGTAAAACTTGAGATATTTACTTGAGCACGCAATCCAGTATTGGAAATGCTTAGAAATATTTTAGTTTAGAAGCATTACTACTTTGCCAATAGCCGGTTTGGCTGAGGTTGCTCAGGCGTAGGGCTCAGGCAGAAACGATCCAGATTGTTTTATATTGACCAAAACTGTTTGATGTACGTAGAGCCAAACTAATGTTTAGTAACCAACCAAATCTCTGTTTGGAGCTACCATATGAGAAAAATAATATAATCTGCTTTTAACAACTAAGTATTTCACTGTCCCTATACAATAAATTAATTTGGTCGCACCCAACAACTTTTTTTTTATTCAACGAAGCCTTTTTCCAAGTGTATGACTTATCTCGTTTATGTACAAGTTTAGTCAAAATCTTTAACAGTTTTCGGTACTTCCTTAATATTTTTTGTTAAAATTTCCCCAGGAGAAATTATAAGTTGATAGGTTTATAAACAATTGTTCAGTTTCACTTGATTCTAGTGTATACGGTAGATGATACATACATATGTAGCAACTACTCAATACTGGACACCCACGTCCAACAGCAGCAGCGAACGATCGATGATCGTGGGTTTTGTCTGACAGGAACTGCACCAACAACGCGGCATTAAACTGCCACGACTTCCTGTTAGCCGCTGGAATGCCTGTGCTGGCAAAACCAACCTCCTTAATCACTCTGGGAGTAACTCACTTCCCCAAACTTTCATGATAAGCACATCCACTAACTCCGTGGAATCAGGTTTTCAACACAGTTTACAATAAAACACTATAGTACCATTGAAATCAGCAGTGCCGCTGCGATACAGCGCTGACACAATGGCGGTGTAGGTAATATAGTGTCGTGATCACATCATTCACATCAGCGATATCGTGCGGGAAAGAGACACAACTACGGGTTGAATTTAACATGAAGTCAGGTTTGTATATTTATAAAACGTAATTGATATAGTAAAGAAAGTGTACGTTTTATTTCACGTATTTCGTTTACGAACTGGTAAGAACCGCTGGAAAAAATAAAGAAACAGGATTTTTATACTTAAAGCAGCTGTTATTCGACACATTTATTGCGTAAAAGAATTGAATGGCTGCACGCCACTACATTTTATTTCGTGAAAACGCTATTCAGTATTAGGCACACGCATAAATTCTATTACTTGTCGAACCCTAAAATTAAAATATTACCCTTGGAAAACCGTCATTCAGAATTTCTTTTAATTGTCATGACCAAACATAGACTGTCATATGAACTTTCTGACAAATGCTGCTTTCGTAAAGAATTAAAATGAAGGCCGGTTTTATTTCTTAGGGCTTACATAACTTCCGAATTAACTTTTTATATACAGCAAGCCTAACAGTAGTTAATCTTTAATTTCTGTGAACGACTTAAAAGTCGTGTATCACTTCTCCATTTGCCACAATAAATTTAACCTAAATACGAAACTTCATCCCTGAATAATAATTTTTTTTTAAATTAGGCTACAAACAAAGTAAAATAATTTAATGATTTTACATTTGTGAGATTTGGGCAGTTTGTATCTGCTTGGTTCGCCTGGAGAAGGTGATGGAGTGTTACAGGAATACGTTCTTCGTGATTTTATTTTAGTGGTTTGTGGTTGAGATCTCAAGCCAACTGCGCAACAAGTAAGCTGGGCCCAAATACTTAATACTTAAACTTTCATTCATGACTTAAATGGATTCTCAACCCATGCGGCTTAGGACAGTGATTTGTCCATTGTTTACATAAGAAATTGTAATGTTAACCTTAAATACTTTTTTTTTACCGACTTTTTCATCTGGACACTGTTTAAGTGAAATTAATTTTATATAAAACAACAAATATTGTGGAAACTATAAAACAAACAAATTAACGTGTCACTTTTAAACCACGTTCATTTGAACATTCTGCTGACTGTTCTTGAAGTAATATTTGGGAGATCCGCAAATGACGACATAAACATAACGGAAAACTTAACTCCACCATTTTGATATTTTGTACTGTCACTGTAATATGGAAGTACGTGATGGTATTTGATAGTTCTGAGTGACAAGAAATGTTGCAGTGCTTAATGCATTTTGTGAAGTTGGTATTGTTTTAATTTTGTGGCTATGATGACCCTTGTAAGTGACCGAACAACACTATCACTTAAGTCTCCTCGGCAACAACTAGCAGAAAATGTGTATGTGACAAATTAGGACATATTTTAATGATATTGTCCGTACTTCGTAAAGCTGAAAATATCGATGCGTCTCTTAAAATAAGAGTTATGGAGAAAAATCTGAGTGTGGCTGTGTCGCGGACACGTCTGCGTTAGCTGGCAAACTTTTTTTTTCCGTGGGTGGAAATGAAACGAAAGAAACGAAATGGATACTTGACTTGCAGTCTTAAATTGGCAGATCTAGACGAGAGCTTTCATTTGGCAGCAAAATGAGAGCCGTAGCACTTCGGAGTGGCGGTAATGTTCGCCCATGCCCGTCATTGGCAGGAGACGTTGCGACCTCCACCCGCGCCTTGAGCGCGAGCGGCGCCACTCAAGACCAGGCTCACACCGCAGTCGTGTTCCCGACCGAACGAAACCACATTTATTTCAATTGTGTTATTACCCTGCAAATGCTACATCGCCATTTCCGTCCTGGTACCCCATGTGATGTGTCGGTGTCATTTTAAAGACATTTTCTCGCCGAAAAATATCTAACCAATCCGTAATTTAAGAGATAAGAACAACGAAGGTTTATTCTACCATGGTTACGAACAAAACATGTTTTCTTATGGGAGAGCTCATTATACGGAAAATTTCCACCGCTAGGTGCGCAGTGTTCTAAAATGTATCTTTTAATTAGAATTTTAACCTACGTTAATAATAAAAGAGATAAATTTTACTTAGTTACAAAGACATTTTATACATGATTTATTATTACAATTATGCTGTTTTTAACGTAGAAAATATAGAAAATCTGGTACGTATACGACATTAGTGCTTACGTAGCGGCAAACATTTTTGTTTGAAAACTTTTAATATTGATTTTCCCAACCTGTAGTAGTAGTAACCTTATTCGAAGGTAACTTTCTTTTGTTCTGTTAAGAGGACCTCACGGTCGTGTAAGCTGGTGTTCCAGTGTCTGGCGGTGTGTGTGCTGGCGAGTGTTGGGTCGTCGAGAACCACACTCGGCCACGCTTTGTTTGCGGAGGCGTCGTGCGCGCAGGTGTAAATCTCCGCCACTGGATAAACATCTCGTCGTTCGCCGTGGCGTGAGGCTATCGCGCTCGTAAACCACTCGGTCTGGTTGGTGGTCACCGCGCAAAGCTCACTCTCGAAATTCGCGTGCAGCTTCGTACACGAATATATCCTTCCCGTCACTTCACACATTTCTCGCAGAAACTTTCACATGAACTGCGTTACAACATTTTCAAAAACACGTTTTTTTTTACGAGAACTACTAACGTGTACGCCAATATGTATACTTACAAATAGAAACATACTCCACCCAAGAACTGAACGTAAATTTCAAGATAAAACACATGTTTATATATTTCGAAGTCCTCCAAAATCGTTAAAAACGTTAAAACTTGAACTTTACGTCGATAAATTAAAGGGCCAGCGCATGCAACACGGCGAAAACACTGCACGCCAGTTCAAAGCTTCGCGCGCGAATGCAATGGCGCTTCTGGAGCTCAACCACAAAAAAATAGCTCCAAATATGTAACCGCCGTAATGACATGTATGATGTAATATTGGCAGCAGGTAGCAAAAATTTATCAGTTGATAGAACATTTTAATACAATTTTAATAAACCTACATTTTGATAAAATCTTTGATTTATCTTTTTAAATAGAGTCAGAATTTGTATTATATAAATGAGTATAAACACACTATGAGGTGTTAGCTAAGAAACATTTTTCCACTAGTTTTCTAGATCAGTAAAACGTAAATCGATTATATATATATATATATATATATATATATATATATATATATATATANAGCTTGGATTTGTGATTTCTTTAGTCAAGGAACTCCAGCTTCATGTGAGCTGAAGAACTAAGAATTTTTCACGCCTACCGCCTGCCATTTTATGAAAACCTTACAAATATTGACGTTCTCCAAAGAAAATAATTGCAGAATTCAAAGATAAAAATGTCACTGTAATTTTTTTCTACTTATATTTACATACTATGTTACTGATAATCTTCCATTCAAATCCTATGCAATGCTACAACGTTACTTCTTGCAAGCTAAAACCACTGTATTTTAACTTGTGTAACTATGATATTAAACCATCACATCTAATGATTATGCAGCATATTTCTTTAGTCAATGAAGTTGCCGATAACATTGGTCGAGCATATCTCTGAGCACAGTTTACAGCCACAGTGATTTACGCGTACGTTGTTTCTGTGTTAATAAAACTTGATGGCCAGTTAAGGACATCCGTATCCTTAATGAGGAGCTACTAACTGTATTACTAAAGAGGATGCACAGGGCAGTCAAGCTGCATTACGCTGTACAGGATTCCACAAAGGAGTGCGGTAATGACAGAGGACTATAAACGAGTAACTTTGCTAACTCAATGACGTTTTCCCGTCCTCCTTTAAATTGCACATAACGTGTCTAGTCGACTCGCTTTAGGAAGTTTCCGTTTTCGAACGCGACCCCGAAACTGCGGTTTCCAAAGCAAATGGCCAGGTTGAAAGTTTCTTCAAATGACGAAATATTAAATGTCACTACTAATATCTGAATAATTTTTTCCTCTGAATGCAATATTATGGACTAGCTACATAATCTTTTCTTATTCAAGTAAATGTATAATGTTAAATATTTCTAGCAGTTTTATTGAAAATTATGCCTCAAGAGAGCGTAAGGATAACGTGGTCGTAAATGTATTGTATCATTAATGGACGAAACTATCTACATTATTAGATAATTTTATTATTCATAAGCATCATGGTAATGAGCACACATAAGTGAAATATAGTATTTGGCTTCGTAATTCTATAATATCTTTAAAACAAATTGTAAATCAACGTTTATAACATATGCGCTATAATATAATACTTTTATTAACTTCTCATAAATTAAGAGGTTTAACGGGGTGTTCTAAACGCGGGTTCGTAAATAGTTGTACACATCTGTATGTCTGCTTTGAGCCATGAGTTTTGGTTCAGTGTTATTTTAGCAACAAAATTAGAAAAAAAAAAATCATTCATGGAACATTAAAAAGGTAAGAGTTTTACTAATCAATTAGTAACCCAGACGGTTGAAGGAAGCCTTGCAGCTCTTCTGCAAGTCACGGCAGTAGCAGTCGGTGTCCACAGCCGGGAGAACCCCTGATCATTGTGCTTCCTCACGCTGACCCCTGGCCAGGGTAGCCACGTGCCGGCGTGAGGAGATCAAGCTGGGGACGCCTTTAACTATCTTTAACTCTGGCGAAACAAAACTCAAAGTAATATGAAAATTCCTTACTTTTGCTGCAGTTCAATATGTGAATAACATGTGTACAACGTATTTTTTCCCCGGAAATTATTGTGTTTACGCGGCTCAGAAATCTTTTCCCAGAACCTGTGTTGTTCACGCGAGGATTTCAATTTGCAGCGTACTATGAAATGTGACTCTCACATTTGGCCAATCCACCGCTTTAATTGGATTGAGAAATAATTACGCTCGTGTCTTGCCGTTTACCCTGAACCCTTGAGATTATGCACCGCTATAACGAATGAGTAAAAATTTTAAAATAATATATTTTCGTTTTAATTATATAAGGTTATGTGATACTAATATCTGAGCCGCGGTATGATACCACGACTCCCTTCCAGAGTCACGCCACACTGTTATGTCACTTTAGCAGTTTGAAAAAATGACATGACATACAAACTCTGCAACGACCTGCAGGTGAGCATGTAGGTGAGCGCACTAGCAGCTATGCCACCGAAGGCCTACAGGCACAGAAGTTTCGCGTGTTTATTCAACTAAACGAGCCCATTGCTACAAATGTCTGAACTTACAATTAGCATTTTCAAGATCTTTGGAGGTAAGTGAGAAATAATTTGCACCACCCGCAGTGGTCACTTGGACGATGCAGGCTAGGCAGCAACGCGCGGCCTTCATTCGTACTGTGACTAGGTTATTGGTGGAAGGGAGGGACGCTGATCGGCTGTCCTTTAACGGCCAAGAGCGGGACTACTGCCGTTTCTCCTGTCTGACGCTCGTACTAGGTAACGAAAACTCTCGTCCCTGGCACCAAAAAACCGTCCACTAAATTAAGTAAAAGAGTTTTCAATAATTACTCTAAATGAAAATGACGTAAGCAGAAAAATTCGAAACAGTCCTAGCCTCACTAATATGTCCAGTTTTGATAAACCCAACGAACCCAGGAATGTGCTGAAGAAATCAGGCAGCTGCAAGCACCCGAGTGATAAGTTCTTCCTCCGATTCAGTTAGACTCTCATACACCAGGGGTGAGGTTGTGAGAACAACTAGATCATGCAATGGGTACCTCGTGTCCAACCAATTGTTCACCAAATCTGCTGTTCAAATGCTCTAGGGCGTCAAGAGAGAACTCAGGAGCTGCACTGTCATGTTGAAACCACAACCGACGTCGAATATCAAGAGGAGCGTCTTGTAGGAGCTGAGGCAATTTGAACTCCAGGAAGCGCAGGCACCGGTTACTACTGATACGTAATGGCAACATGCATGGCCCGATAAAATTATCGCCAAAAATACCTGCCCACATGTTGACAGCAAATGCTTGTAGGAGGAAACGGATGAAACTGGCGTGAGGGATTTCATGTGCCCACATGTGTTGGTTGTGTAAATTGACAATTCCATCTCAGGTAATCGGTTCTTCATCTGCGAACAACCTAAACTGGCCAAAACGAGGTTCCATAACGCATATCTTCAAGTATTATTTACAAAACTCAACCAGACGAGAATTGTCGTTCGGTTGGAGTGCTTGCGCCCGTTGCTGATGAAATGGTTGACGCTGTTGCTCATACCTCACTCGCCAAACAGCCATGCAGTCGGCATTGCTGTGCATCACGTCGTTAGCTTGTTTGTGGATTGTTTGTTCTTGACCTCGTCGAAAACTTCATCTTCAAACTCAGGTGTGTACACTGTGCACTGACGGCCAGCGTCGTATCTGTGGACCTTTACACCAAATTTGCTAAATTGGTACTGTGAAGTAAAAAATTATGGTAATGGACCATGATCATAAGCACCCATTTTGACAAACTGAACTGCAATGGACCGGTTTCGCGCAAGCGGCGTTCAATGGCAAAAAATCATACCGTGGTTTGGCACACGTCGACCAATATATCACTCCGCATGGAGACGTGTAGCAGCTCTTGAATAACCATTGTAGGCACCATATAACAAGTGCGTGTCGGTTAATTCAAACCATGTATACTGTTCCATCCAGGTCCGTAGCTAGGGGGGGGGGGCATTGTGGGGCAATGCCCTACCTTAAAATACCAATGCCCTACCTTAATAATCGACTAATAAAAAGCAAAGTAGGTACTGAAGCAGATTATGACGAAAAAAAAATACTAGCGTATAGTGACATCTATGATCTAGTCTTACAGTCATAATTCGTTATACTGCTTATAGATGGCATTTGAAGTCTGTTTTGCGATATTTGTTCGTATTGCAGTCTA